>JASANE010005280.1:0-19538 GCA_030248225.1 Trileptium ribeirensis | reverse complement strand
TCCAGAGCTGCCACGTAAATTCGATCAAATTAAGCTAATAGTATATTCCTAAACGACACTTCAACAGTAATTAAAGGTTCTCATGTCATTTATTGTACTTTTAGGGCATGGAACAAACATTTTGGTTCTACTCACATCACTTAACAAACAGAAATTTTTCAAACTTCTCGCATTTTCCCGTCAACGTAGGGTCTCGCACATTTCACTGCACGGAGCAACAATATGCGTATTACAAATGCATTATGTTAAATGATATAACGCGTGCAACCAACATCCTTTCGGCCAAATCTGCACGTGAAAGTAAGCAAATCTCTTCAGAAGCTGAGCGGGAAACCTCCAAATTTACGCGTAACAAATGGCAAAACGTCCGTGTGCACATCATGTACAAATGCCTTGTTGACAAATTTTCTCAACACAAGCAATTACGAAACCAATTGCTTGCAACGGCGAACTTCATTCTTGTTGAAACAAATCCCAAAGACAGCTTCTGGGGTGTTGGAATGTTAGCAGCAGATGTCCCAGAGTATATAAATTTAGAATACTTTAGTGGTGGTAATACCATGGGTAAATTACTAATGCAACTTAGATCCGATTTTCGGAGCGGACAGTGCCAAAAAACGTGTGTTTTTGTCACTGATTCTATTGGCGAAGATGTTCAGAGTCCACACTTTAATACTGTTTCATGGCCTGGAGCAAGGCTGCAAGGAATATTTCGTCTTGCAGAAGCTATTACGCACGACAACATTAATAAGGTAATTATTATGGGCGGAACAAATAATATAGTCCTTGATAAACCATGGCATAATAACGCCCGTGTTTGCAACGATGGTACATTAATGCGCGAAAAACCATCAAAAGTAATAAAAAAATCCAAAGAAAATATAGATAAATTTTTGGAACAATATCCACACATTGAACTGATTATCTGTGAAATACTACCACGATATAATGATAACCCTCAGCATTCTGATGCAACACATGTGCAAAGTCGACTACAACGTGGTGTTTCAGATGTTAACAACCGTTTACAGCAAGCTATCACCAAATATAATGCACATCACATTAAGTTGTTAAAACTGTATGATCAGTTCTTGAGTGGGCGCAATTTCGCAAGGGACGGCTTGCATCTATCAAGATTTGGAAATCAACAATTAACTAACATTCTGCATAATGTATAAAGATATTATATGACAATATTGTTGTTTATATGTGAATATATATCGACAAAATAATGATATCGAATAGTAACAATAGATCAACTCTATTTAAATTTCTAAAATTTTAGAAGCTCCGGTTATTTAGGAAGGGGGTAGTGTGCAGGATAAGATTTTGTTTTGGTTGTTCTGTTTTGAGAACTGCAAACGCGTAACAGTTGTTGTGAACAATGATCGAATATAGTTTTTGAAGATTTTAGTGCGTGTAAGACGATTTTGTGATTCTGTGATTCGAATAAAATTGCTTCTGTTATAAAAAGCTCATTGTATTATTACTAATTGGCCAGTTTATTGTTAAACTCAATAAATTTATATTAAAAGATTGTTACAGCTTTATAAATTTTGATAAATATCGTGATTACGACCTATGATGAGTCAACTAGTTGAACGGTTATTTGGTGTATAGACTATAACAATGATAATGCAAGACACCATCAACAAGAACAAACAACATCAACGAATTCATTCGATTATTATCGTTGATAACCGTTTGGAGTGGCATTAGCATCAACCCAACGTTGATTAACGGCCTTCATCGACGAAATTATTTAATATTGTTCGTCAGATAGAATGATTGATAACAGTTGGGTTGTTTGCAATGCTAATCTCAACGTTTATCAACGATCTTCATCGAGGAATTTCATTTATAATCGTTGGTGTTGGCCTCTGTCAACCTAGCGGTTATAAAAGATCTTCATTGACTAATTCGTTAATGCTGTTTGCCAGGTAAGATGATTGATTAACCGTTGAGTTGTTTCCAATGCTAATCTCAACGTTTATCAACAGCCCTCATCGACAAATTTTATTTACTGTAGTATGCGTCAGCCTGTGTCACAACCCAGCGGTTAGCAGCGATCTTCATTGACTAATTCGTTAACATTGTTTGTCAGGTAAGATGACTGATAATAGTTGGTTGATTCCGCGGCTGATCTCAACGTTTATTAACAATCTTCATCGACGAATTTTATTTATAGTAGTTGGTGTTACCCTCCGTAACTACCCAAGGGTTATCAGCTATCTTCATTGACTAATTCGTTGATATTGTTCGTCAGATATTGATAACAGTTGCGTTGTTTTCAAGGCTAATCTCAACGTTTATCAACGATCTTCATCTACGAATTTAATTTATAGCCGTTGGTGTTTGCCTTCATAAAATCCCTACGGCTATTAATAGAATTCGTAGATAAAGATCGTTGAGATTAGCCTTGAAAACAACCCAACTGTTATAAATCATCTGATCTGATGAACAATATCAACGATTTAGTTAATGAAGATGGTTGATATTGTTTGTCAGGTAAGGTGACTGATAACAGTTGTGTTTTTTCCAAGGCTAAACTCAACGTTTGTCAACAATCTTCATCGACGAATTTTATTGATATTCGTTGGTGTTAGCCTCGACAACGACCCAACGGTTATCAGCGATCTTCATCGACAAATGGTATCAACGAGTTTCTGTCATGTCGGTGCGCGCCAGCTGTTGCCGTCGACGAAGGCGGCATAGCGCCGTTTGCCGAAATGCTATTAGAAACGATAAAAATCGGACTTGGCTTAGGCAAACGATTGATGGCACCGAACTTTCGTCTAGCCGCAGCAGCCGGATTGGTAACGTCATTGCATTGAAAGCAAACAATCAGGACACGTAGGAATAGGACAACAACCTCGATCCCTGTGATGACTGAAAACCCCATCCATAGAGAAATTTGACCACCGAAGTCCGACAAAAGGTTGACCCACTGCAACATTAAAAGCCAAACATTTAAGATTTAACCGAAATCGGCGGTTTGATTGGTATATTCCATTTGCAATAGCTTTTGAACAAGGATTAAGTTCTCAACAATTTTTCTTAAGAGATCTTTTAGCACGAAACTTTTTTGTCAACTATTCTTTAAAAAATGTCGCTAAATATTTAGGCGCTGTGTTTTCGTACATAAGAACTTTTTAGCAATCCGATGTTTGAGGAGTGAATGTTATGGTACTACAATACCTATGCTGCATTTTATAATACAAGGCATATGACTGAAAAATTAAGATAAATATAGATACATACCCTATATAAATCCTCAAAAAAATATCGGTAAACACAGAGGCAGTGGTCAGACGTGAAGGAAATACAGCGCAACAATAAGACTTATATGGAATTTCTTTAAACTAATAATTAGCCTGCCGCATGACTAATCCTTTCATGCCCACTAGTTCCTAATGCACTTAACACAGATTGTGTGTCGTTGGATTTACCGAGTTTGTCAAATGCTGCATGTTTGTACGTGCGTTGTTTGTCGCTCGCATTGTGAGGTTCCTTAATGAAGCGAGCAGTATAATTAAGCTCACTAGTTCACGTACATAACTTTCACCTCGACGTCCAGGTTAGATCAGCAACGCCGGTTTGAGTTTGTCAAACATTGCACGATACGCCAATTATTTCGTGCATGAAAGGGTTAACAGCTCTTTCCTATCAACAATATGAAGTTTCTCATTGCCGTAGGAGTAGTCTTAAACCGTGTCAAACGAAATGCTACAAAAACAGTTTCTATTTGCTTTAGCTCTTAAAATTTAATTGTTTTGGTGTTGTACCGATATCCAACTATCATGGTTGGACCAAGAACTGAGTGACGTTTAACAAATTCCTAACATTACAGAATTAATTGAGAGAGCAAATGAAACTAAACGTGCTGGCGGAGCACGCCCAGATCTCAAGGAACAGGTGGCCGGCTTAAACAGCAATTTTTCGGCAGCGCATCGTAAGTTCTAAGTAGCCCCACCCTTCTTGAGCAGCATACTGCACTACTGTGCTGAGCATATTCTAAATCGTTATCACAGGTCTTCTACGGGCCGTGTTCCAGCAATACTGAACCCCCTTAGCAATCAGCAACTTACGCCATAAGCTTCATGCTCTTTAAGCAATTCGTAGTTCACTTGCTCGAAGAAAACTTCAACAAACGATGCTTGTTCCCTGAAACAAAGCGAAATAGAAATAACTGAGAGGGTTGAAGTGAAATAGAAATGGAGTCAGACAAGGTTGAACCGAAATAGAAATAGAGGGAGGGTTGTAGCCAGATAGGAATTAGACAGAGGGCATTGAAGCAAAATAGAGAGGGTTGATAGTTTTGAAACCCTTAAAATTATGAGAGAACTACTGCTGAGTATGATCACAAAAATATTCATTTTATTTTGAATCATTTCGAAGTGTTTTGTGATACGAAATGACAAATTGGGTACGGATTCTACCGGAACAAATATCATTTTTATACAAAATGTGGCAAAATTAGTTCGTCTTCCCTCGAATATATAATAAGAAATGTCGTTTTATATTTTTGTTCCTATGTCTTCGTTGATTTGATTTTAGTATTTATCAAATAGCATGGCAATAACACCAAGATATCGCGACAAGGTGCGGTAAATTGTGTTGAAAGCAAAAATTTTTCGCTTTACAGGGCTTTAGTATACCTAAAAAGCTTCGAGCAAAGCCGATTTTGTCGCAAATGGGAACAACCTATATCAAATTATATACTCCGTCCATGAAGTGCTTTTGAAGACGATGATTGACAACCGAAACTGGTATTTGAAAAAGAAATAAATAGGTCTATTTGTGAAAATAATCGTTAGAAAGTATGAATTTTATAAAAATATTGAGGCTTAAATATTCGAGCATTTCGGATGACATGCGTTATTTAGAAACTACAAAGGTGAATTTACTGCTAAAATAGTCGCAAATAATGAGAAAATTTTAGATCCAAACAGTTACTTTACGTTCAAGGGAAATACCATTGAAAATATAGGACAATACAACGTTTACCGGACCCAAGTAAAAGACAGCCTTGCAAGACCTTAGCCTTAGTCTAACCTTTACAAGTCGCACAACTCTTAGAATAAGTCTAAGCCCTTATCGAGGGAAAGCTGCAAAGCTCCGAAACCCATATTTAGACCTGTTATTTTTGAGCCCTATAAGATACGACCCTTAAATGCAACATGAGTCAAAATATCGATGGCCAACGGTGATAACATTTTAATTCAGAAGTTCGTGTAAAAATATAGCACGAACCTATCGTGTGGAAAATTTAAATTGGTTTTATGAAAAATAACAGCTGGATAATTGAAGCGTGTGCAAAGAAAACCTTGTGCTTTTCAGTCATTGACATTAAAGTTGAAACGTCAACGTATATAAATAAATAATTTTTAAGATATATAGCCAATTATTTTGTCATTAAAGCCTTAAACATTATATATAAAAAATTCGGATTTCCAAAATCTTACCATAAACGTTCCCTAAGCCATGTAAAGCTGACTTTAGAACTAAAAATGTTGAGAGTTGCAAAAACAGAGGAATACATTTCAAAACTTTTCAAAGATTTTATAAAAAAATTTCAAAAATATATAAAAAATAGATAAATTTTCTAAAATATATAATTATATAAATATATAATAATAAATATATAAATATATAGTCGTAAAAACCTAAAGTCATCCAATCTGTTTTCCGAGAATTAACCGATTAGCTGTAAGCCGATTTTTTGTACTAGTATATTAATGAGTAGTAAAATGAAAATTCATACTTGTACGTCTGAAAGCATGACTTAATGTCTTCACCTTCTTCACATAATGATTTCTAAAATACTAAAAACGTTTAATAAAATGCTAGGATTGTTATAAAACTACGTTTTTTGTTCTTGGGTAGCCGGTCGATTTGCAGTATTTACGTCATAAAGGACCAACCTTGTGAAAAATTTGTCCACTCTGGGTGTCCCCGCCTCCATATAGTATATAGTGTTTCTGATGGTATTTTAAGATATTATACATAAATAGTATAGTGTCGGAGACTGTATTGTGTAGAGTACACCATAAATTTTTAAAAAAAGTTATATGGTGTTACCAACAAAATACTGTTATTCACACACATTATATAACATTTTTTCGTCCTTTAGACCGTCCGTCAGTAAAAAACAATAGATAAAGACACTATACTTACGTTGACGGTGTCTCATACCCCATCTATTTTATTAAATAGTGTAACTATGTACTGTGTACCACTGTATGGTATGGTGTAAACTATTGGGGTACAAATCTTTTACATGGGGGACCTTTATAATGTAAACGCCGCATGTACAACACGCTCAATGCTATCCCTTTAATAATATCTTATCTTCCATTATTGTATCCTTTTATATGTTTGTCGCTACCGTATTCCACATTATCTTTTTCGCCATGATACATATTCCAAATCATTTTTACATCTATAATTACAATACATACTGAGATGCAAAGCTCCTCGGCCGACAAACTCCCAACGACTGTGAAAATTAGACTTTAATTAACGTTTATTTTAAAGAATGGAGAACTATGTTTGCTACAAAGTTCTACTATGAGTTAACTTTCTATTCTTTAAAGAGGTTGATTTAATAGAAAATGGTGTGTTTTCGCGAATTTAGTTTCTAAAGTCCCAACGGTAGTTTGAAATAATATGAGCTGCTAATATTATCGGTTATACCGGACATTATAAATAGCAAAATTTGCCAGCTATTCTTATTCACCGTGTCCCACGGTTGTGCGGTGCTTTCATGATTGTGACGCTTCTAAATATTTTGCTGATAATTACGGGTTCTGGTAGCCCATTGAACGGATTAGATCACCAGTAGGCATATGGTGTTCTGAACATTGCTGCAGTGTCGTATATGATTTGTCGCTTCAACGTCGTGAGTGTTCTGCCTATGGACGAATCCAATTTGTTGGATGTTTGCATGAAGGAATGGACATGGCCACCGGTTGGCTGGCATGCGTAAAAACGTGCTTGAGATCCTCAGATGGGGGGGGGTGGAATGGTCTGTTCTTCTGGAACTTTCGACATTCATGAATTTAGCGAACTTGGTGACGCCAAAGAACGGGCAGAAGTTTTCTAAAACATCCAGTTACGCAACGTTGCGTTGATTAGCTTGCCATGCTTTATGGCATGCATCAGGCCTGGATGTACTGCCGCATTGTGAGCAGTTAGCTTGGTATCAAATATGATGTTATTTCACAGGCCGTGCAATCTACTGAACGCTGATCTCACTTTAGCTACTCTGCGACTGATCTCACTGTCAATCTTGCCCGATCTGCTCACTTGGCTTCCTAGGTAGTTTGGGCAATGGCAGTGAAAACCGTCGGCCGGCCGACTGAAGATTGTCCCGGCCGCCGGGTCCAGCCAACTGCCGACGGTTGACAATTTTCCGTCCCGTCTCATTAAGGTTGACACTTTTCCACGCAAATCCGTCGACCGGTCCTTAACAATTTTCTGCCATTGACAGTTGTCAAAGTGGTTGGTCAGCACTTATGGGCCATCGGTTGGCCGGCTGTGGCCTATAAACGTTTACCACTGTATAACAAGTGAATTATAAACCACACTACTGAAACATTTTGATGCATATTGAATTCTCTACAATCAACATGCAAGGATCTTGCACGGTGCTGGTATCAACTTGTCAATATTTAAGCATATTACATGTATGTTTATAATTAAACTAATATAAATGCGTCAATGTTTAAAGATAGACAACAAATCGGGCCACCTCCCACCAGAAATATCGTACAGCCTTGCTATAGGCACGCTAGGAGTAAGATTCTGCAATTGCTTTAGTATCTAGTGTAAGACCATCAGATACAAAGCGATTGTCGAACAAATACTGAAGAAGTATTTACGAATATTAAGTTAATATCGTAATACGAGAAGCTTCTTAGCAGACTCGATTTGTCGTCTCTCAGCCATTCAGCCGTCGATCGGCGCCGTTAGCTGACAGCCGGCCGCCGTTGCCTGGGCCGAAAATATTTGGCTGGCCAACCGACCGTTTCCAAAACTATTCCTAGGTAGCAAGTTTCGTTAACGTGTTTCTGCACAGGTGTCCCGTGCAATACCACTGTGGGTTATCAATTCCAAAAATGATAACCTTAGGAGACCGCTGGCTAGAAGAACACGTTCTAGAATTTTTAGAAATTTATAAGTAGCCAAATTAACACAATATAATTGTGTTAGTATAAAGAATAACACGAGATAGCAACTTTAATCGAACGCTCCCAGAAAATATAAAATAACTTTTTTCAGCAATTTACCTACGTATTACTTACTCTAACATAACTCCAACAGATATATTGACACACAGGAAGATTTCATCTTACGTATAACAGCCAGTATACGCGAGAATAAATAATATACCACCAGCTTACCCAAAGAGGCCAAAACCTAGACATCCATATCCTGCAAAAGTTCCAGGCCTGCAGGCCATTATAATGATAATTTCCGAATCCGAAATGGGTCCTAACTACATTCTGTGCAGTCAAATTAAAGGCTAATGTTTTATTATCAATATATACATACATTTTAAAACTTACCACTGATGACTCTGTCGGCCATTTGGCTGACGAAAACGATACAGAGAATTCGGTTTTCCTAAAAACAGTAATTGAGTTTATAAAGATATTTCAAAAGCCCCAAGCTATACCCTTACGATGCGGGTGCTGATATCCCGTTCCGCTTGGAGTTGCCGAAACATAAAAGCCGTGAAGGGATGCCAGTTCAGACATAAAAACTCTGTTTACCTTCCGAGCAAGCTCGCACCCAATCCACAGGAAGGTACCCCAGTGCAACGTGGCCGTAGTCTCTTGCCCAACAAGATTATGCGCACATGGAGAGTTGAACACGCGGCCTCATGCTTCTGACTGCAATTGGTGGTGATTGAAATCAATTGTGTAAGTAAAAGCAAATGTAAATTCAGTTTACGACAGTCAAGTTTTTAGGCTTAGCGGGTCACACGTAGTATTCTGGCTCAAAACTAGGATAAAAACCACTAGAAAAGAGACTTTCTTATACCATTGTGTATGCTCAAAACTGAAAACTTAAAGTATCAAACTTTTATGTTTTATATTACGATTGCTAAACAAGATTATATTTACACATACTCATAGGCGGGTGAGGAGGATTTATCCCATTCCCTCCTTGTAGCTCAACACTCGTAACATTTTGATCAAAATTGGTGAAAATTTGGGAAAAAATAGGGAAAAATCGCGGAAAATTTGCAAACATTGGAAAAAAATTGACAAAAGCGTTGCGAAAATTTTGAGTCAATACAAATTTCAACATGTATCCTTCCTGACGATAAACCACCCGCCCTCCCGCTATTCCGCTGATCATCCGACTGAGAATCCAATGACCTTTTTCCCTTCCACCTCCTCCCGCCCACCCCTTCCTCACCTGCGCTGCCCACTCGAAGCGCCGACTATCCCCACTAAACTGAATTCAGCTATGCACTTTAAAAAAGCAAACCTAATAAATGTGACATAATTAGAAAAGCTTGATGTTTCAAACCGAGATGTTTGAAATTTGATTGTGTAACACAGTATGATTTGATTCTCTAACACAGTACAGTAAGCTTGTATGCCTGCAATATAAAACTCAGGTTGACAATTCAATCATACATGCTCGTAGAAAGATAAGGATTATCACCCCTAGCAAGTGCCATCCCCCGCCGACTACCGGCTGATATCCCCATGGACCTCAGAGGTTAAGCATGTATGGTTTATATTAATATACTATATGTTGCAACGATACCGTTGGGTTATTATGCAGGTTTCACAGAATAATAAGTGCAAAAAGTGGGCAGTCTTGTCTTTAATAGCCGTTTGCAAGAAACTAAAATTTCTAATGGATGGTTATATGATAGTACAGTTTCTCGTAAACGGCTGCTAGAGATTTTTGTCTTTTGTGACTGCTTGTTTGATATTCAAATCTCTAACAGATAGCTGCAAGAGACTCGATTCTTATACAGATAGCCAAAATATAAAAAATTCTAACAGCTAGCCATTAGAGACAAAAATCTGTAACGGCTACCTGCTGCAGATTTTAGTATCTTATAACTAGCTTTTAGATATTGTATATTTAGGTTTGATGTAAAGTCGCATGTATGAACCATCTCCATATCTAGGTTACTAAGGTAAATTGGCGTGGTCTGAGCCTTTATTACGGATCTCGGAGATAAAAATAGTGATTGTAGGATAGGAAAAGTATGAATGAGCTTGGAGCAAAATTACATATATTAGGAACACTAATGTTGTACGGTTGCAAAATATGATTTTGGCAAAATATATATGGTGGGCTACCATAACAATAACTGTCAATTATATAACACAACGGTAGGATCGGTCATTCATTTTTAAACATAAGCTAAGGCTACAGTTATCAGTCAATATATTATATTATACTATATATATTATATATATGAAATACAGAATAGGCGTTAACCGATGCTGCGTTAGCTATAAAATAGCTCTTAAAAACAATAGTCGTCAACAACCACCCGCCAGATCCAAACCCGTTTCTGAATGATAGACACACTAGCGGAAACGATTGATCCTTACGCGAGAAAATAAACACTTGTTCTACATAAAGGAAAAACGGTTAAAAATGGTTATAAATTAAAAAGCGTCGCAATTGACGTTTGCAAAAACGCATAGTTTTCAGCAGCAAATATCGTTTGCCTCAAAAGTTAGAGTTTAGCTTGATATAAGGCTTACCCGGAAACTTAATCCGAGAGCAATTTTTCAATTTGGTTATTAAAACGAAACAGTTGCAAGCTTTTGAAAGAATAATGTAGATTTAACCAAACTAATTCCCCGATCCATTCGTCTATTTCCCATTACATGGATCCATAATTGAAGTAATTTCTACCAGGTATAGTGAAGATAATTTAAACCATCAAGCGAAAAAAAACCGATGTGAATTATGCTGTACTGTCGGATAAAATAAATAAAACTTCATATTTTATTTGCAACTAGCCGTTGGACTTTTTTTGTACTAAATTCGAGAAAATATACAATCATGTAATAAATACACGGTTTTATTGTAATAAAGGATACCCATAAACATTACTTTAATTTTGCTCAGTTACATTACTTTTATTTCATATAGCCTTATACTGGCGCAAAAAATTGGATGAATTTTGTTATACACCCGTATAATTTATTCTGAAAAAGCTAATTGTATCCTGTTCCTTTCTGAAAAATAGGGAAGATTGATGAAGTCACTCTGCACTAAGAGGTTACGATAGCCGCTTATGCTTGCCATTTAGAGAATGTATTAGCCAAATCAGAACCGTCTTTAACTTTTTATAGCTTGTAATTATGAAATTAAAGTAGTTTTAGTTAGCACTAAAATTCAAGCTTGCCCGGATGCGTTGCTTCGCGCGAGCGTTTTTCTAAGCGATGCTACTTTCACAGGAGAGTGAAATAGGCCACATGCACCTTAAAGTCTAAACTAAATCGGTTCACTTATGACAGAGTTGCAAAGAATAGCAGCAGAATACGGAACGACTTTAGCCCCAGAATATGGTGCTACTCGAGCCCTGTACCCAAACTGGTGAGACATGAGCAAATTATTATACTCGGAGTAGGAGATTAGTTCAGACGCCTGGACCAGTTTATGAATTACAAGAGTTGCAATAAAATTTCGCGGATTAAACAGCATACGATATAAATTTTCGAAACACTACTAACGTAATCCACTTGATTAATTTTCATTAAAATTTGTTTCTGAACGGTACATAATATATATCTTAGTAAAAAGCACGTAAGATTTCTAAGCAACACCTGAGCTTGCCAACTAAAATATAGCGTGTCTGAGTATTCATTTTTGAGTTCATATATTCCATGGATGAAATCTACTTCGTTACCAAATTAATGTCTGTTATTACATAGGGTAAATCCCTTAATAATACAATGTTGCGTAATCAGACCTTTCTGTTTGAAATACAAACCCTTTAATGTCGAAAAATCAAAAACTATAGTGAAATAGTTTAATACATTAAACTTTTGATTCTAAGATAAAAAATTTTCATTGTTCTCTCATACTCGTCAAACTAGTGTATAGAGTAATAAAATGAAACTTACTGACAAGGCGGCGCACAATGGCGACATTCTTCATTCTCCGCTTCAGAAAGAGCTTCTTGTAGCACGCTCAAGCAGTTTCCCAAAATATGAAAAAATAAACGCCGCTTGATATAAAATTAAATGCAAATGAACTGTTCCCAAATTAAAAAATGTCTTTCGATATAAATTAATGGCAAATGAACTGCTACTAAATATTTTTTCTTGTCGTTTTGCTAAATATGATTTATATGGGACTAAAGGTGCAGTTAGGCTAGGTTTTGCGGCCCAAGCCAACTCGAAGTTAGCAACAATCAAGCCGACTTTATTGGACCAAACGCGTGAGAAAACTCCCCAACGCGGCCCTACCTTATCAAACTCGTATTCCGCTCGAATCGACTACCATCTTTATACAAAATTGGGCCTAATGAAGTGATAATGCTAGCTTAAGTTCTAGCTTAAGTATCTATTGAAATTGCAAAAACGTAATTTAATTATTATAAAATATTCTATTTTATATGCTGTACAAAATTCAATTGCAAAATGAAATAAATATATATTTCTTCAGCGATTTACTCTGTATTTCGTTCGGGCTTGATTAAACACTTACTTACAGCAAGAGCGGTCTGAACCTGGAACGTTTCGCTCCAAGGATCGTACGCTAACCACTACGCCACTCCCGAGCTGTTTCTCGGTTCCTTGACTACGAATAACAATGCACGAGTGAAAGTACGCCGCAGCACAAAGATACTTAATGTATGATGTACAGTGTCACTAAATGCACTAAGGGGTTACTTTGTTTAAACCATTTTTGTTATATATCATAGCTGCTCAGTAAACCCTTAATACACTAAGAGGTTACTTTGTATTAACCATTTTTGTTATATATCATAGCTGCTCAGTAACCCCTTAATACACTAAGGGGTTACTCTTCTGTTAACAGTTTTTGTTATATATCGGGTATAGCTTTACAATAACCCCTTAATTCAATAAGGGGTTACTAAGTTTAAACCATTTTTGTTATATATCATAGCTGCTCAGTAACCCCTTAATAAACTAAGGGGTTACTTTGTTTTAACCATTTTTGTTATACATCAGCTGCGCAGTAACCCCTAAATACACTAAGGGGTTACTTCGTTTTAACCCATTTTTGTTATATATCATAGCTGCTCAGTAACCCCTTAATACACTAAGGGGTTACTTTGTTTTAACCATTTTTGTTATATATCATAGCTGCTCAGTAACCCCTTAATACACTAAGGGTTAATTGGTTTCTACCATTTTTGTTATATATCATAGCTGCTCAGTAACCCCTTAATACACTAAAGGGTTTCTCTATGTTAACCATTTTTGATATATCATAGCTGACCAAGTAACCCCTTACAACACGAAGGGGTTACTTTATTTTAACCATTTTTGTTATATATCATAGCTGCTCAGTAACCCCTTAGACACTACTTTTTTATTTTTTGTTATATATCATGCTGTGTAACCCCAGACACTAAGGGGTTACTTTATTTTAACCATTTTTGTTATATATCATAGCTGCTCAGTAACCCCTTAATACACTAAGGGTTACTTTATTTTAACCATTTTTGTTATATATCATAGCTGTTAGTAACCCCTTAATACACTAAGGGGTTACTTTGTTTTAACCATTTTTGTTATATATCATAGCTGTCTTAGTAACCCTAAATACACTAAGGGGTTACTTTGTCTTAACCATTTTTGCTATATATATAGCCCCAGTAACCCCTTACATAAGGGGTTACTTTATTTTAACCATTTTTGTTATATATCACTGCTTAGTAACCCCTTAATACACTAAGGGGTTACTTCTATTTTAACCATTTTTGCTATATATCATAGCTGCTCAGTAACCCCTTAATACACTAAGGGGTTACTTTGTTGTAACCATTTTTGTTATATATCATAGCTGTTCCTAGTAACCCCTTAATACACTAAGGGGTTACTTTATTTTAACCATTTTTGTTATATACCATAGCTGCTCAGTAACCTTAATACACTAAGGGGTTACTTTATTTTAACCATTTTTGTTATATATCATAGCTGCTCAATAACCCCTTAATACACTAAGGGGTTACTAAGTTTAAACCATTTTTGTTATATATCATAGCTGCTCAGTAAACCCTTAATACATTAAGGGGTTACTAAGTTTAAACCATTTTTGTTATATATCATAGCTGCTCAGTAACCCCTTAATAAACTAAGGGGTTAATTTTCTGCTTTACATTTTTGTTATATATCATAGCTGCTCAGTAACCCCTAAATACACTAAGGGGTTACTTTGTTTTAACCATTTTTGTTATATATCATAGCTGCTCAGTAACCCCTTAATACACTAAGGGGTTACTTTGTTTTAACCATTTTTGTTATATATCATAGCTGCTCAGTAACCCCTTAATACACTAAGGGGTTACTTTATTTTAACCATTTTTGTTATATATCATAGCTGCTCAGTAACCCCTTAATACACTAAGGGGTTACTTTATTTTAACCATTTTTGTTATATATCATAGCTGCTCAGTAACCCCTTAATACACTAAGGGGTTACTTTGTTTTTTTAACCATTTTTGTTATATATCATAGCTGCTCAGTAACCCCTTAATACACTAAGGGGTTACTTTGTTTTAACCATTTTTGTTATATATCATAGCTGCTCATTAACCCCTTAATACACTAAGGGTGCCCCCTCGCCCCTATACTAAGGGGTTACTTTCTTTTTAACCATTTTTGCTATATCTCATAGCTGCTCAGTAACCCCTTAATACACTAAGGGGTTACTTTATTTTAACCATTTTTGTTATATATCATAGCTGCTCAGTAACCCCTTAATACACTAAGGGGTTACTTTATTTTAACCATTTTTGTTATATATCATAGCTGCTCAGTAACCCCTTAATACACTAAGGGGTTACTTTGTTTTAACCATTTTTGTTATATATCATAGCTGCTCAGTAACCCCTAAATACACTAAGGGGTTACTTTGTTTTAACCATTTTTTGTTATATATCATAACTGCTCAGTAACCCCTTAATACACTAAGGGGTTACTTTGTTTTAACCATTTTTGTTATATATCATAGCTGAGCGGTACCAGTACCTTGTATATAACATAGTTGTCTAGTAACCTTAATACACTAAGGGGTTACTTTGTTTTAACCATTTTTTGTTATATATCATAGCTGCTCAGTAACCCCTAAATACACTAAGGGGTTACTTTGTTTTAACCATTTTTCCCCCTTCTTTTTTTTTTCTTAATTTATTTTAAACCATTTTTGTTATATATCATAGCTGCTCAGTAACCCCTTAATACTCTAATGGGTTACATTTTTTTAACCATTTTTGTTATATATCATATCTGCTAAGTAACCCCTAAACACACTAAGGGGTTACTTTATTTTAACCATTTTTGTTATATATCATAGCTGCTCAGTAACCCCTTAATACACTAAGGGGTTACTTTTATGTTTAAACCATTTTTGTTATATATCATAGCTGCTCAGTAACCCTTAATACACTAAGGGGTTACTTTATTTTAACATTTTTGTTATATATATGCTGCTAGAATCTTAATAACTAAAGGGTTATGAAATTTAAAATCATTTTTGTTATATATCATACTGCTCAGTAAACCCTTAATACACTAAAGAGCTACTGTAAGTTTAAACCATTTTTGTTATATATCATAGCTGTTGAGTACCCCTTAATAAACTAAGGGTTACTTTGTTTTAACCATTTTGTTATATATCATAGCTGCGCAGTACCCCTAATAACTAAGGGGTGAGCTTTGTTATAACCATTTTTGTTATATATCATAGCTGCTCAGTAACCCCTTAATACACTAAGGGGTTACTTTGTTTAAACCATTTTTGTTATATATCATAGCTGCTCAGTAACCCCTTAATACACTAAGGGGTTACTTTGTTTTAATTGTTTTTCGTTATATATCATATGTTGAGGAACCCCTTAATACACTAGGGGTTCTTTTTTTAACATTTTTGCTATATCACAGCTGTTGAGTAACCCCTTAATAACTAGGGGTTACTTTATTTTAACCATTTTTGTTATATATCATAGCTGCTCAGTAACCCCCTAAATACACTAAGGGGTTACTTTGTTTTAACCATTTTTGTTATATATCATAGGTGCACAGTAACCCCTTAAATACCTAAGGGGTTACTTCGTTTTAACCATTTTTTGTTATATATATAAGCCAAACCCCATAATACACTAAGGGGTTACTTTGTTTTAACCATTTTTTGTTATATATCATAACTGCTCAGTAACCCCTTAATACACTAAGGGGTTACTTTGTTTTAACCATTTTTGTTATATATCATAGCTGCTCAGTAACCCCTTAATACACTAAGGGGTTACTTTATTTTAACCATTTTTGTTATATACCATAGCTGCTCAGTAACCTTAATACACTAAGGGGTTACTTTATTTTAACCATTTTTGTTATATATCATAGCTGCTCAGTAACCCCTTAATACACTAAGGGGTTACTTTGTTTTAACCATTTTTGTTATATATCATAGCTGCTCAGTAACCCCTTAATACACTAAGGGGTTACTAAGTTTAAACCATTTTTGTTATATATCATAGCTGCTCAGTAAACCCTTAATACATTAAGGGGTTACTAAGTTTAAACCATTTTTGTTATATATCATAGCTGCTCAGTAACCCCTTAATAAACTAAGGGGTTACTTTGTTTTAACCATTTTTGTTATATATCATAGCTGCGCAGTAACCCCTAAATACACTAAGGGGTTACTTTGTTTTAACCATTTTTGTTATATATCATAGCTGCTCAGTAACCCCTTAATACACTAAGGGGTTACTTTGTTTTAACCATTTTTGTTATATATCATAGCTGCTCAGTAACCCCTTAATACACTAAGGGGTTACTTTGTTTTAACCATTTTTGTTATATATCATAGCTGCTCAGTAACCCCTTAATACACTAAGGGGTTACTTTATTTTAACCATTTTTGTTATATATCATAGCTGCTCAGTAACCCCTTAATACACTAAGGGGTTACTTTGTTTTAACCATTTTTGTTATATATCATAGCTGCTCAGTAACCCCTAAATACACTAAGGGGTTACTTTGTTTTAACCATTTTTGTTATATATCATAGCTGCTCAGTAACCCCTTAATACACTAAGGGGTTACTTTGTTTTAACCATTTTTGTTATATATCATAGCTGCTCAGTAACCCCTTAATACACTAAGGGGTTACTTTGTTTTAACCATTTTTGTTATATATCATAGCTGCTCAGTAACCCCTTAATACACTAAGGGGTTACTTTATTTTAACCATTTTTGTTATATATCATAGCTGCTCAGTAACCCCTTAATACACTAAGGGGTTACTTTGTTTTAACCATTTTTGTTATATATCATAGCTGCTCAGTAACCCCTTAATACACTAAGGGGTTACTTTGTTTTAACCATTTTTGTTATATATCATAGCTGCTCAGTAACCCCTTAATACACTAAGGGGTTACTAAGTTTAAACCATTTTTGTTATATATCATAGCTGCTCAGTAACCCCTTAATACACTAAGGGGTTACTTTGTTTTAACCATTTTTGTTATATATCATAGTTGCTCAGTAACACCTTAATACACTAAGGGGTTACTTTGTTTTAACCATTTTTGTTATATATCATAGCTGCTCAGTAACCCCTTAATACACTAAGGGGTTACTTTGTTTTAACCATTTTTGTTATATATCATAACTGCTCAATAACCCCTTAATACACTAAGGGGTTACTTTGTTTTAACCATTTTTGTTATATATCATAGCTGCTCAGTAACCCCTTAATACACTAAGGGGTTACTTTATTTTAACCATTTTTGTTATATATCATAGCTGCTCAGTAACCCCTTAATACACTAAGGGGTTACTTTATTTAACCATTTTTTAATAAAAGAACCATTATATATCATAGCTGACTCAGTAACCCCTTAATACAGTAAGGGGTTACTAAGTTTAAACCATTTTTGTTATATATCATAGCTGCTCAGTAACCCCTTAATACACTAAGGGGTTACTTTGTTTTAACCATTTTTGTTATATATCATAGTTGCTCAGTAACACCTTAATACACTAAGGGGTTACTTTGTTTTAACCATTTTTGTTATATATCATAGCTGCTCAGTAACCCCTTAATACACTAAGGAGTTACTTTGTTTAAACCATTTTTGTTATATATCATAGCTGCTCAGTAACCCTAAATACACTAAGGGGTTACTTTGTTTAAACCATTTTTGTTATATATCATAGCTGCTCAGTAACTCCGTAATACACTAAGGAGTTACTTTGTTTAAACCATTTTTGTTATATATCAAGTAACTCCGTAATACACTAAGGAGTTACTTTGTTTAAACCATTTTTGTTATATATCATAGTTGCTCAGTAACACCTTAATACACTAAGGGGTTACTTTGTTTTAACCATTTTTGTTATATATCATAGCTGCTCAGTAACCCCTTAATACACTAAGGGGTTACTTTGTTTTAACCATTTTTGTTATATATCATAGCTGCTCAGTAACCCTAAATACACTAAGGGGTTACTTTGTTTTAACCATTTTTGTTATATATCATAGCTGCTCAGTAACCCCTTAATACACTAAGGAGTTACTTTGTTTAAACCATTTTTGTTATATATCATAGCTGCTCAGTAACCCCGTAATACACTAAGGAGTTACTTTGTTTAAACCATTTTTGTTATATATCATAGTTGCTCAGTAACACCTTAATACACTAAGGGGTTACTTTATTTTAACCATTTTTGTTATATATCATAGCTGCTCAGTAACCCCTTAATACACTAAGGGGTTACTTTGTTTTAACCATTTTTGTTATATATCATAGCTGCTCAGTAACCCCTTAATACACTAAGGGTTACTAAGTTTAAACCATTTTTGTTATATATCATAGTTGCTCAGTAACACCTTAATACACTAAGGGGTTACTTTGTTTTAACCATTTTTGTTATATATCATAGCTGCTCAGTAACCCCTTAATACACTAAGGGGTTACTTTGTTTAATCCATTTTTGTTATATATAATAGCATCTCAGTAACCCCTTAATACACTAAGGGGTTACTTTGTTTTAACCATTTTTGTTATATATCATAGCTGCTCAGTAACCTCTTTAATACACTAAGGGGTTACCTTGTTTTAACCATTTTTTATATATCATAGCTGCTCAGTAACCTCTTTAATACACTAAGGGGTTACCTTGTTTTAACCATTTTTTATATATCATAGCTGCTCAGTAAACCCTTAAGACATTAAAGGGTTATGAAGTTTAAACCATTTTTGTTATATATCATAGGCCACCATAACCCCTTAATAAACTAAGGGTTACTTTGTTTTACCCAGCATGACTGAATGAGTAACA
>JASANE010005279.1:0-68503 GCA_030248225.1 Trileptium ribeirensis | reverse complement strand
TTACATGATGTTTTTGTGTAAGCTGTTTTGAATATAAGACAAAAATGGATCAAGACTTTGATCTTATTTACATGATGTTTTTGTGTAAGCTGTTTTGAATATAAGACAAAAATGGATCAAAACTTTGATCTTATTTACATGATGTTTTTGTGTAAGCTGTTTTTTGTTAGATCAATTTTACTTGGGAATTATTGCTGTAAATGTGTAAACAATAACCAGTATCACTATAAATTTAAGCAAAATAATTATTTTTTACCCTTGCCTTTATCAAATCAGTTCTGACTAACAAACTTAAGTTTGAAGGAATGCTTATGCGATATTGACTGACGTGTATGTTGAACCGATTTTTTTGACAGAACGTTGATTTTTTGCTTCATATTTTTCTAATTTTAGCCTTCTGGAATGTGAAAGAAAAAATAAACATTAGATTCAGTCAGGGTTTAGTTTGATTCGTTAGTAGACGCAGTAATACAAGCCTCAAAACACCTTGTTCAAAAAATTCTGCAAGTAGTCATACGGTTATCAAATAGGCGAAATTGGCTAATGTTGTAGACCTCTTCTGGTTTTTAAGAGGGTCCGGCTATAACTTAATTAGATCTCTTCCTTCATTAAACTGCGGCTATAACTTAATTAGGTCTTTTCCTTCATTAAGGTGCGGCTATAACTTAATTAGGTCTCTTCCTTCATTAAGGTGCGGCTATAACTTAATTAGGTGACTTCGTTGATTCATTAGTAGCACTGTTGCGATTATAACGGTTGTCTTGAAATTAAAATACTGCTACTATTACGGTAACAATTCCGCGTCGGTAAGAATAAAATAGCCATCTTCCAGTGTGATAGACTTTAAATTATGTGTAAAAATAGAATTCCTGATGTTCGACTCAGAACCCACTTGAGTCACATGTGACAAAGCAACATTGCGACTGGCTGAGTTCGGAGTAATAAAATTTTAGGCACATGCTGTAACAACAAATTTAAAAGGCTAGGCGGCCCAGTTTTATTTCAGATGATTATGAACGAATAAATTTATTAAATGAACTAAAATATATTTAAAAAGTTTAGTCTAATTTACATATTGACGGTATTTTTTTCATTATGATCAAACACAAAGAACTTGTACTTTGTAATTTGGAGGTTAATATGTAATTGTATACAGATTCGGCAAGTTCATCAATTTCGTAGTTTCAGGAAAATTTTATACAAGTTTTTTTGTGTTTCGTAATGAAACAAAAATCCTCAATGTGTAAATTAGACTTAAAGTTTTAAATAGATTTTAGTTGCCTTTGAAAATTCGTCCGTTCGTGATCATCTGAAATAAAACTGGGCCGCCTAGTCTCTTAAATTTGTTGTTACACCAGATTCCTAAAATTTCATTACTCCGAACTCAATCTGTCGGAATGTTGCTTTGTCACATCTGACTCAAGTGAGTTCTTAGCCGAATATCAGGAATGCTATTTCTACGCATAATTTGAATTCTATTCCACTGGAAGATAGCTATTTTAATCTTACTCACGCGGAATTATTACCATAATAGTAGCATTTTTGTAATTTCAAGACAACCGTTATAATCGCAACAGTGCTATTAATAAATCAGCGAAGTGAGGGAAGAGACCTAATTAAGTTATGGCTAACTCAGGATCCTCTTAGAAACCTGGAGAGGTCGACAACGTTAGCCAAACTTTTCTCTTAAAACACTTTTAAGGAATATTAGCTAAGTAAACAAAAAGCAAACAAAACAGGAAAACGCAAACGGCATTTCGGCTGTAGCTGATCGAAATCACAGAATGTACTGTCGAGTTCTAGTACAAATTGAAGAACAATAATTTAGAACGTGGCGTGACTGTTCAAACAGCCTTACTTAAAAGTACAAATATTTACTTAAATGAGTTTCGTACAATATTGTTATCAGCTGCTCTCGGGATAAGTGTAAATATAATAGATATAGAAAAAGATGATAAGCCTTCAGGCATTTGGGCCACCCTTAAGACATTGGATGATCCCTAGTTGTGCCACACATCTCAACATGGTAGAATTTAACGGGAATTTAGGAAGTACCAGAGAAGTCTCTAAGTTAGCCAGAGGCTACCATAGGGTGGGTAGTGGGAGCACAGAGGACAGTCCTAGTATAAAATATAGGTATTCAAATCCAATGTGTGCTAAGCAGGTTTGTGCATTTTTAGTAATTTATAACATACCAGACTGTTTCCATTCCGCTGTGGTAGTGGTATAATTTAAGAGTCTGGTCGCGGCAACAGATAATGTGGTGATTTTGGTATACAAATTTGTTGTGATTTTCTTGGATGATCCAGTGATTGCTAGAATTAACTGATATATACCACGACGATCTTATCAAATTGTTACGAAATTTGTTTTAACCGTTGGGTTGAAAACACTAGGTTACAGACATTAATTAACTTGCCGCTGCTGTGCTTGTTTGAAGCGTTTGTTAGAAGCGCCACAATTATATATACAAAGTGATCCAAGTTGAAGCTTAAAGACGGTGACTAGAAGACCACGATAGTCTCTTTTTATTGGGTTCAACCGGTTGCGAATGCACTTTCAAAATCAAACTTTCACGACTACTATTTAAACATTCGAATATTATTTGTTTTATACTTTAATTACTTAGTAATTTTTATATTTTATTGCCATATTTATCTAATTAAACTGCGACTTTCAACCAAATGGTCATAGCGTAGCACCTAGTATTCCTTCTGATCGTTTTATATTGCCGATATTTTTAGCAACAAAAATTCTTCATTAATTTATCTCATAAAACGGCTGCTAACTTGAAAAGTTTTGTTGTCAAAAATGTTCATTCTTAGCCGTCTACGACGTCTCTCGAGGAAACGATATGCCCTACATCATAGTTTTGAAGCAATGAAACTACCGTTTTTATGTACTGTCCTTCACTGAAACAACGCACTCAAGTATAGTCAAAAATCTTAAGATGTTCATTTTTGGGATATTTTTATGGTTTGTCTTAAAACATGAAAACCTATGCACAAGACACTAAATTATAGTAATTTTTTTAAGATTTTTTGGGAAATTTTTATAGTTTGTCTAAAACAAGAAAACTGTTGTAAGACAGTATATATATTATATTCAACATTTTAAGATTTTTCTTTTTGGGATATTTTATGGTTTGTTTTAAAATATGAAAATGGTTACACCAGGCACTCAATTATAGTCAAAATTTTTGAGATTTCCCTTTTTGTGATATTTTTTGGTTTGTCTTAAAACATAAAAACCTTTGCCCAAGACATTCAATTATAGTCAAAATTTTTAACTTTTCTATTTTGTGACATTTTTATAGGTTGTCTTAAAACATGAAAACCGTTCCACGAGACACTCAATTATAGTCAAAATTTTTTATATTTCCCTTTATGGGATTTTTTTATGGTTTGTCTTATAAAATGAAAACGGTTGCTCTGACAAAAAATTGCATACTTTCACTGCAAACTGCTACACAGTAGCCTTGGTTATACGATCTCCTAGTTCTTACAAAAAGTTACTTCTGAAAAATGTTGTATACTCTAAATGGGCAAATTCATAATCTTTATAATGTAGGTTTTGCGAAAACTTGAGCAATAATTATTGAAACAGCAAAACGTCATGCTAGGTGCCCAATCAGAATTTATTGCGTGTTGATTTAAAATTGCACAAATGTATCGGTGTACTGAACAATTAATTATGTGACACAGCCAGGCAAATAGAATTTTTTTACAGGTGAACACTATATGAGGAAACTCAGCTGGTTACACTCACTTCGTTTCGTTATAACAATTCAGAATCATATATATTTCGCTCCCATATTGGTCAAATATGACCACGCTTAGATTTATCTGGCTTCCAGTAACGGACGGATTCTGAATTTTAATCTGATCCTATGCTTAATAATGAAAAACAGTAAACGAAGTTATATACATGATAACACTTTGATATTTCCAAGTCATTTAATTGCCTGGTTATTTGACCCTGCGGTTGTGGGACGACTTCATATCCGTCATTCAAAATTACATTAATATCATTCATTGAATCTTTTCATATTTACTGCGACACACATGGTGACCTAAGTAGTATGTCATTTAAAACATTTTATAGATTAGAGTTTTTGAAATATTCGTGCGATGAAAATTAATTCTGCGAATTTTATTTGACATCCGAAAAGAAAAATGCACTTCAAAAGTTCTAGCTTAGGATGTAAAGGACCTTCTATGAGTGACGGCATAAATGTGAATAAAATCATTTGTTTTTGAAGCAACGATTTGTGGGTCTACAGCAATTCATATACTACAAGAAATAGGTTTCAAGACTGCCTATAAGAGGATTAATCTGGCTTTAGAAAATTCGAACTTACAATACAGCAAGATATTGTGACAAATTCAAAACGTACGAAGATTGTAGTAAAATAATAGTTTATAACATATATTTTCGCTAATCCAACTAAACTTGTGATATAGAAATTTTAGAAAAGCCGTGTGTTACAGATAATAAGTAGTATCGTATGATTAATGAAAAAGACCGAGTCCAAACAGGGAAGAGCAGCCGAAGCCTTGCGGGAGGTATGGGGAGGGTGGGAGCCTTAGGAGGGTATCCGCCCTTTCCGCTATGAGTATGTATGACTTTACTCAAATGTTTCACAAATATTAAATTTTGACCTTTTGGTAAACAAATGTCAGCCTATATAGTCGCAGTATTAATTATAAGCGACACAAGATTGAACCACTAGTGCCAAAGTCATAAACAAAATCTGGTAATCACACAGCGTTTTGTTCGCATATGACAGCCATAAATTAGCACTTTCGCTAATAGTAATAATAATAATTTTTCTGTCTAACAGGTTTTAGTGGCCTCAGAAAACACACACCGTTCGAAAACTAAAACGCCGACCGCGGCTTCTATAAAAAGCGGCTAGGCCAATATTACTTGGCTGTACTCGATCAAGGAATGTTTTTGGTTCTTTAAACGCTGTTCACATTTTCTTAGTTAAAAACCAAGCTGAGCCAGCTTGTGCACTAAGACGGCGTTCTTTAAGCCCTTTTCCTGCTGTCTTGCCCGGTGCTTACTGCTGTTGCATTTCGAGATGCTGTTCGGCATTCGTTGATTAATGACCCACACAAATACACTAAAAGTGCACATTTCCCTTTGTCGTTGTCGCCGGTTACATGGCACATAAGCTTTAGTTAAAACCGGCATCGTTTGACACAATTGGATCGGTGTACAGCCAATGCCATGCAATTGGGTGTTGAATGTGTGAAATATATTTTGAACTTTTTTGAGTATATTATCACAAAAGCGACTACTTTAAATTGCACAACAACTGCACCTTAATACCCGGTACCGCAATTTTTGACGTGCTGGTGAACAGCTGTGAGTTTTGTCTTAAACGTTTTATACCGTTTAAACTAATATTTATTTTCGATATCAAAACGAAAATGGCACCTTTTATGTTCGTTAATGCATAATAACATCAGGGCATCCACCGTACGAACCAATGGTGCTAAATGAGTTAATGAATGTGGTATTGGTTTGCACGTGCGTTGTTATTCGTTTGCATTACGAGATTCTTTAGAAAACCGATCAACGTTTTTTGTACGCCCAGAGATTAAGATTCGCCGCTTGCAATCATATAATTCAGGTTTGATTCTTGGCATTGGTCCGAGTTTGTGTTGCTAATATTGCACTATAAAAACATTTACATGAGAGCATTGACTGAAGTCAAGCTAAATTGCATAAGCGGCCCATGTCACCTTTAGGGGCCGGACGTTATAACGTTAGAAAAAAGAACAGCTTAGAACGGGGGTTCGGGGGGTGGCAGCCCCCTGACTTAGCCTTAGGCTTAGTAGATGGCTTATATAGGGACCTTAGCTTAGGCTAAGACTAAGGCTTAGGTTTAGTATATCGAGAACGGCATATCATGCATTTCATTTCCTCCCTTAAAGGTTACATTGGCCGCATAAGCTATATTCAGGTTGCGCCTTGGTGATTTACTAAGCCTAATGCTGAGTCGTAGCCTAATCTACGTTCTTATATCAGCCTTAGAGTAATCTTAAGATTAAGTAGAGAGACTACAGCCGCCCCCCACGAACCCTGTTGTTTATTAAGATATAACGTTGCGCGCCCTCACTTTAACAGGGCCAAATGATTATATATATACAATGAACACAGAACTATGCTAATGCTATATCCCCCATTGAAAAATAAAACTAGCATATCTCGTATCGCGGTCACTACAAGTAGTCGACGACTAGTTTTCCTTAAACAAAAATTCTTTGCAACTATAACAAAAGTATTCTAACATTGTAGGGTGTGCCTACAGCTAACGTGGCACAAAACAATATGAGCAACTCCATTGGCACACGCAAAATTAATGAAACGGATAATAGTATGACGATTATATATTCGTTAGATATTTTTACAGTCTGATGTCGTAAAAAAGACGTTTACACGATGTCAAAATCGTTACGACTCAAATGACTGTTGTCGCAGGTTTGTTTAAACATTGTGCGTTATGAGTGTTTATGAAAAGGCTGTGTTTGAACGATAGCTGTTTGAACTAATTCGTAAACAATGTCAGAACCTGACTGAAGTGATAATATCAAAAACGACATAAATAAAAGCAACAGAATGTTGACAGCCGAAGTATTCTAAACGAAACTGTCAAGTCATTTGAATCAAACTAAAATGGTTAGCACGTAAAATGTTCAATTAATAAATTGTTATTGGTATAAAACAGTAAAAATTCTACCCATCGACTGCGTTGTAATGCGTGAGTCTACTGGAAATGCGCGTGTGCTTCATCCCGTTTGTACTGCGTGGTGTTCGTTACATACTGAGAAATTTCCATAGTCTGGGATGCTATAACGCCGCATTAGATTCTGTTGCGGTTTTGTTTGTTATTAGCTGTTATTATGTTAAAAAGAATACTATTCATCGTGACACGAGTGCAAGTTCATTAACTTTAACATTTAATGCGCAGTGAGCACCGAATGGACCCAAAATCAATTGCGAAAGGTTAATCTAACCATGTTTTCCGCGCATTGTATGTTTGGACGTACGCTGTTGTACCTTAAGGCAACAAAAACTGCTATAATGCCCTGGTGTTTATTAATAAATGAGGTTCAATTCATACATGCGGCAAAACATTGTTCAACATTTCACGAAATATACATAAATTCGTTCTTGAAAAGCTGTTAACATTGAAAAAGCATCTATACTAAATTATAACAATATGAGATGTAATGAAATGCCTGAAACTTGAATATTTAACCGAGTCTCATATGTTAAAAATCACAAAATGACAATTACATTGCTAGATAATTTATTATTTTACTGAAAATATGTCTTATACGCAACATATCCATGGCGTCAAAACTATGCAAAAACTACGTTAATGGGTACTATAGGCAGGCTTATGGATTTTGTTAAAATATTACATTAGCATGGAACATTGCAAAGTGATCTGAACTCTTATGGCGCGTTCACACGCTCAAAGTTTTTGCTTAAATTTTGATAAAAAATTGAAAGAATCTTTTTAGAATTTTTATTTATATTTGAAATTCTGGACACCGGTTAAAATTTTCATGGATATTAGGACTTGCCCGATTCGACGAGATATGTTACGTCAAAACGATGTTGCTCAAATTTCGGTCTCATATATTGAATCTTCTCCATTTTACTCTAAAAATCACCGTTAAATTTTCATCAAATTATGACCAAATTTTGGGCTTAAATTCTGAGCTCAAATGTTGAGCAAAAAGTTAGAACATGTAAGCGATCCCTTACATTTGAAACATGTATGATCATGAAATGTGTAATATGTGCTGTGGTTAGCCCTGATTGATTCAAAACGGAAAGACCGGACGGATCTGAGCTAGGACCTCGTTGTTAATTTAGTTTTGTGCCAGAGCAGCCGTTTCAGAGATATGAGATAAGGTTTGAAAGATATCCGGAAAAATTATTTACAAAATGTAGACAAGCGAAATTTTTCATTCCTACTGGTAACCCATGATTATTGGGGTTTATTAAACGCGTTGGTTACTTTATTTTAAGCCTAGAATGTTCAAAATGTTGACAAACGCAATTTTCATTTCTACAGGGGACCAATAATTTTTAGGGTTTGTTAAACGCATTGGTTCGTTTATTTCAAGGTTAGAATGTTCAAAATTTTGACAAACGGAATTTTTTATTTTTTATAGGCAACCGGTAAATTTTGAGGTTTATCGAACGCGTTGTTTCCTTTATTTCAAGCTTAGAATGTTCAAAATGTTGACAAACGGGATTTTTCAGTTCTACAGGTGACCGATGATTTTTGGGGTTTGTTAAACGCATTGGTTCCTTTATTGTAACCTTGTAATGTTTCAAATGTTGAGAAACGGAATTTTTCATTTCTACAGGTGACCGATGATTTTAAGGGTTTATTAAACGCATTGGTTCCTTTATTTCAAGCTTAGAATGTTCAAAATATTGACAAACGGAATTTTTCGCATCTCTGCAGGTGACCGATGGTTTTTGAAGTTTGTTAAACGCGTTGGTTCTATTATTTCAAGCTTAGAATGATCAGAATGTTGACAAACGGAATGTTTCAGTTCTACAGGTACCCGATGATTTTTGGGGTTTATTGAACGGGTTGGTTTCTTTATTTCAAGCTTAGAATGTTCAAAACGTTGACCAACGGTATTTTTTATTTCTATAGGTGACCGATGATTGTTGGGGTTTAATAAACACGTTATTTCCGTTATTTCAAGCTTAGTATGTTCATGTCGTTACACGTGCGGAGCGCAGTAGTAGGCTGAAAATGCTAGATTTTGGTGTCGAAATAGTAAAATTTTTTTTCATATTTCAATTTAGTTGTACCTAGCAAACTAAAATGGGTCCGCAGGCGATTGGGACGCCTAATATAATTCAATCAACGCTATTTGAGGTGTATGCGTCTATAATCCAAAAGCTAGTGGCCTAGAAATTAATAAACTGTTGTCGTTGAAACACTAAATAATTCACACAACAACGTTAAACTGTTGCAAATTTAAACTAATTATATTATTTAATTTAAATTTTTTACAGCGTATGTAAGCTTAGATGGCTTGACAGCGGAAATAGTGTAACTCAGAAATATATGAAACGCTTACACGTGGAACCACACCATGTACCATGTCGAACTTAAATTTAGGCCTAACTCAAATTTTGTTATTACAGGCTGCGAGAGCTGACCCGATTTGCCAGATATGTTTACAGTGCTTAAAAATTATTACGTTATTTACATGATGCCTTCATCACGTTCAGGTCTTTTAATGTAAATAAGAATAAACCGATAAAACTGAAAGTATAAAAAAACTAAAATTAAACTAGTGTCCACATAATCCAACGGTCTCTGCGCAAGCATCTAGTAATTGCAAAAGAATAACAATAATTTTCTGGAGTGCAATGCAGAATCGGGCCGCAAAATATTTTACAACAAATAAATTTATTAACCAAATACATACTAGTAATCAACGAGCTCATCTTTAATCGTTAAGGTCATCACAGCGCTCCCGAAACAGGCATTTACAGCTAACCAGTTGCCAACCACAAATTTCATTTAACTTTATTGCTTGAAAAGATAAATTTTATAGGTTAATAGGTAATAAATGTGTTGTTAAATGGTCATCACAGCGTTCCCGTTCCCGTTAAGGTCATCACAGCGCTCCCGAAACAGGCATTTACAGCTAACCAGTTGCCAACCACAAATTTCATTCAACTTTATTGCTTGAAAAGATAAATTTTATAGGTTAATAGGTAATAAATGTGTTGTTAAATGGTCATCACAGCGTTCCCGTTCCCGTTAAGGTCATCACAGCGCTCCCGAAACAGGCATTTACAGCTAACCAGTTACCAACCACAAATTTCATTCAACTTTATTGCTTGAAAAGATAAATTTTATACGTTAATAGGTAATAAATGTGTTGTTAAATGGTCATCACAGCGTTCCCGTTCTCGTTAAGGTCATCACAGCGCTCCCGAAACAGGCATTTACAGCTTACCAGTTGCCAACCACAAATTTCATTCAACTTTATTGCTTGAAAAGATAAATTTTTAGGTTAATAGGTAATAAATTTGTTCGTTAAATGGTGAGTACTTTTCTTTAATTTTAAATATTCTGATGCCATAATATTAGTTCTCTGAAAATATGACTTCGTTTAATACTAATTCCAAAATCCGAAAACGTTAAGATATGCATTCGAGCAAAATCTGCAATATTAATACAGCAGAATGTCTCATTACTTTTTTGAAGACTTTGGTCAGGTTATTCAATGACCTATTTTTCACCAACAGCGGCAACTATATAATAGCAAGTATAAGCGTTTGTGGCGTGGCAAAACCCATAAAAAACGCATTAATAACACCTGGCTTATGCAATTATACTCAAAGAAAGCCGTCAAATATTATATAATAATATATTATCAAACTAAACCCAATGCGGTGTTCACTGCAAAGAAATAGATATAGCAGTTTCTGAAACTCAGTAGCAGAGTTATAATGGTTCAATTGCAGCTTTGCGATGTTTTTGGAGAGTTTCGATTTGGGCAGCTCACAAATTTTAAGCTCAGAGTTAAGAAATGAGGTTCACGGTCATGATAAATGAGTGGGAGCAATGAATAAACTAGCCTCTATGATGTTGAAATTGGTGATACTCGACTATCTTAAAATAAAAAAACTTTCTTTTCGAAAGACATATAGGGCGTCGAATTTAAACATTTTAAAAAAATTTCGTGTTTGATGTTTATCAATACGAAATGTACTGCTATTATACAGAAAACCAGATTTTCCTGTAACATAATTTTGGAAAAGTTTTCGAAAAATTCCACTGACCAGCGGATATACTGGGTCCTAATTATAATTAAATGCCATCCACTGTCGCCTAGAGATTTGTTTATGAATCCGTTATATACTACGGTCTCTTGATGTATATGAAAGTACCTATTTCATATGGACCCAATACTGTTGTTTATGAAGTTACCTGTAATACCTCCAGACGGTTTGCGTATGATGACTTTTGGAAGTGCATTTCTGTTTCGCCAACTCGCAGAGATACGAAATTACCTGTTGCATATGAATTCAGTATTCGCATTGTCCCGCTGTTTAAAAATTACACATAATACCGCCAGTAGGATTGCGTATGAAGCTGTGCTGAGTTTTGGAAATATATTTCTATTTCTTTAATTCGCTAAGAATACCTAAGTATATCTGTATAAGTAATATAATTTCTTTCGACTCTGATAATCAATTTCAGAGATATAACTGATGCCAGTCGCATGATAAGAATTATGACCTAGGAAAATTTCACCGTTGAATGTTGTTAATAATATACCTTATATATAATACTATACCATGTATAATTGTGAAGCAAATATGATAGTTCGTGACTATAATACATACATGATTTTTCTAATAATTAACGAATGTGGAGGTATTAAAGAAAAATTAGAATATTTAGAAAGTGTAAAAAATATGCGCGGTTGTTCTGTTGTTGCCACGGAAAGTCTTTTGTATTGTTTTCTAAGCAATAGCAAATCTGGTCAACAATACTTGGCTTCTTTTTCATTGACGTGCAATGCGTTGGATACCTCAATTGGAATTTAAAACAAATATTGATTTATGTCAAATATTCGATCATTGAAGCCATATAAGAAGCCTTTCATAACAATTATTGTTTATTAATACTACAGTAAACACTAAAGAAGAACGTCAATTCCCGTTTGCGAGCACCCAGTTTTTTTTGCTACGGAAAGCATTTACGGCTTTGTTTTTAGCTATATTAATTTCTTTAGATTTTATTGAAACCTTAAGATAAACTACGATTCCAAAATTGTACGCCCACTTTGGTCTATATCATGCGTTTTATGCCTATTTCGCTCACATAAAATAAAATTTTTTTATAGTTATTACCCTTTGATATACCCTACATAGGTCATATCAAGCATTAAATATCACATAATATTTCTTCGAATGTTTGACCTATTGTATGAATGTAAAGCGAAAATATTTTAAGCGGTCAACTAAGGTGATAAAAGAGAAGCTGCTAGGGGTCCTTATTTCAAATTTGAACTTAGTGTTGTCTCGAAAAGTTTAATTTACTTTGAGATTGCATGTCATTCAAATGACTAGAAGACAAACATGACGGAATGGTCTACCACGTTGTCCTGTCCTACCAATCCAGAGGGTTCAATTCATATCGGTGCCTTTTTCTGTTTTCAATAGGTTTTGTTCCAGGAAATATATACATAGCCGCATAAAAAGCATAGTCAGATTAACAAACCACTAAATTTTTTTACATGACTTATCAATAATTTAGCTTCTGAATAAGATTTTACAAAGACATATTCTCCGTTTTTGTATGAACAGTTTCTTCACCGGTGAAAAGAAAAATTTTCCAATGTGAATTAAATAAGGCACAGCCCGAGGCTTTGCGATAGTGACGAGATCTATGGGCACCCGCTTGGTACCAGGCGATGCCCAAATTGCAACAAATTTCATGCCGACAGTGTCTGCCGTAAGTGTAAATGTAAAATATATGATTTTGCTGTTATAATTATGAAGTATATAATAATAATAATGCTTTTGAAATGGCTTAACTCAAGACTGACGACCTCAAAGAAATTATGTAATTGGCTAAGGTCGTTCTCAGCAAACTGCTGTTAATATCTTTCAAAAAGAGCTTTATCGCTTTATGGCGATAGGCACTAGACGTCTTGGACAAAATTATTTATCAAAATTTGCATTTAATATGCATTCAAACACAAATCGGAGTTAGTTTGACACATCTAAGGCCTAAAAACAGAAGCACAAAACTTTTGATGTAGTCCAAATGAACTGATGTGGTATATCTGACGCACAAGATACTAAAGCTCACTTTATGTGTTTGACTGCTGACCTGCTACCCTACAAGTGTGTGGCTTTATCGAAATCTTCTTTTATATAGACTGAAATGCACACTAAGGCTTTAGGCCGTGTTTCGAGATCCGATTTCTGTTGATATTGCATATGATCCGATCTGATATGAGCAAACACTCTGCGTACCTATGCATGTATGTATATGCAGTTTTTACATTACATCAACCCATTCCGATCTGATTTGGATCTGATACAATTGTGCATTCTTTATAGAAATATATTGGATCGGATTGGATGCAATGTGAACACGGCCTAAGATTAGCAAAATAAAGGACTGAATGACCTATACTTTTTTACGTCATTCAAGGTTATACAGTTCAAATATTCTATCCAACGCGTTGAAAATGAGAGGGTTTCGATAGCCAAGTTGTCTAAAGTAAAAATAATTGTACACCAGTTTTGGTCTTAGTATTCATCCATAGAACCATTGCTAGCAAACCGTACTGAGTACCATCTTCATCCACCAACATATCTATAATTTTTGACATCAGATCAATATTTATAGCAAAGATGATCGCAAAACCGTTGAGCATAGACGTGTCAGAAAAAAGTTCTGATGGATCCTATTTAGTAGAAAAGTAGATTTCTGATGTTGCAAAGCAATCGTGCACCAGCTTTGGTTTCTGCAGTAAAATCGTTGCTAGCAAAGTTTCTTGAGTACAATTTTCATCCAACAACACAACCATATTTCTTCACATCAGGCTAATATTTTTCGACAGCCTTTTCAATTTGCAGAAATTCAGTGTCTAATCATTTATATTATTCAATTTTCGAGAACAAATTTAATCTAAAAATAACGTCGCAATCAAATCGATCGTATAGTTAAGCTGTGGGTGTTCGTGAATAAAACTGGTTTAACTCAAATTCGACAAATATCCATAATCAAAAATTTGGACAATTTTACTTGACTTTTCGCGAACATAAAATGGCTAGCTTTCAATCGCGAGCAGTGTGTTCGCGAACAGTTTTGCGCCGAATTCAATTAACTAAAGAGCGTTCCGCAGCAAGGTTTATGCAAAATCATGAAATAGGATGGTTGGTGGGGTCACATTAACTTTATCCGCGCATTATAGCAATATGTGACCTAAAAAACGTTAAGAAGGGCTCAGACAAAAGAATCTCATGGTAGATCTTAGTTACTAGAAATTATCGATTTCCTCAATAACTGCCTATATATAATACAGCCTTCGATGGTACATTGGCTGATAAATAACTTTTTAGGTCAACAAAAATACTAGAAACTTTCAGTTGCTATTTCTAATATTTGTCATGTCGCAATAGGGTGCATTTATACCTAAATATTTCAACACACTAAAACGAACAAAGACATGTTAGAGATGATGGTTTGTCAATGCTATTCCCTTCTACTGTCATTGTCGGTCGAGCAATAACATGAAAGCTTTTGGGAATGTGAAAAAATAGTTACATAGCTAACAATATTGAAAAACTAACAATAACAGTTAAATCGATTGACACATGTATATATTTAGTAAATTTAATAAAACTGAAACCTGCTTTGATAATGAATACCTACACATGTTGTTGAGTGATATAATCTAAATGTTTATTATTATTAATTAAAATGTAAGATCACAATAAATTCAACGGTGAACAAATATGTGCAACTCCAATGCTTGGCTTCAGTTCATGATGTTTGCATTTACTACGCCGCATTTTTTCGGTTTAATCGTTGCACACAAAGAATAAACTGTTTCTGGCTTTAAGTTTAGTGACAAAAACTACATTTTGGGGTTGAACATAGGGTTGAACCAGCCTTTAGGTTTGGTTCTGTTTTTCTCGTTTTGAATTTTTATAGGCTCGGTTCAGTTTGGCAAGATTACCTAATTACGATAGAAAGGTCCCTCCGACTTATAATAGGACTAGACAATTAAGACTATGTTTTATTTTTAGGTATAATTCAGCCTGCCTAGTTTTGAATTTTTATAGGCTCAATTTATTTCGGTGGGCATTTACCAAGCTGTTACAAGTTGACTAGTGTTCGTTATAGTCAGACGAAAAGCTTCGAATTGGCTCAGCTGTTTTGCCGAAAAAGTAAAACTCGACCTGTCTTGGCCTGAAAAAGCTAGCTAATAAATTCGGCAATCACTTCTGAGCCAAAGCCTAGTGGAAGCGATCTATGCAGTTTTAACATTTGCCACCAAAGTCTCCTGTTATTAATGTTAGCTTGATTGTTACGATGTTGGAATGATGCAAAATTTGGAACCCACACACTGTGCGACTAGGATAAATAACTGGGTATTTTAGAGCATTTTGCAAATTTACTGAAAAATGAATAATCCATGTCTATGTAGTTTTAACTATTGCCATATCAATGGGTCCATTTAGAGAACAGAGAGTGATAAATGTTTAGTTTAGATATATATGCGCCATTTAAATATTATCCCAATGGTTCGAGAAAAACGTACCGTAAAAGTGTACTTTTTGAAGCAAAAATATCTTCGACGTAATGAAAATATGCACCATGTTCCCACAATTGAAATGTGCTGTTCTTTTACACAGATCTCAAAGGTGGCATGGTAATATAATTTTAGAAACAAAATAAAACAGCGCATAGATGATCTGTACAATCAATAGTCGTCGATGATAGCCGACTCTATTGAAGAGTGTGGTACTCTTCAATTTTCCCATATTAACGACCGTGGTACGTTACAGTCGTATGACAAACTGGGTGGGTCATAAATCTAGGGGTGTAGGGGTAAGGACGAAAACGACCGAGATGCACCGTGGGCGTTATTATGGGAAAGCTGAATAATCTCACACTCTTCAGTTGAGTCGACCATGGTCGACTGTTGGTATTAGTAACACTATTAGTAGCAACTATTTGTATTCATCAAATACAGTTTGCAGCTATAAATTTATATGCAAATCTTTCGATTTACTACTAAAAATAGAGAAAAATATTAACAGGGGCGTTATAAAGAAGGGACAGAAGGTGCCCTCTCATTTTTACCGACAAACATGAAAAAATTAACTGGTGGTGTTATAACGAAATGAATATGAACGACCGGCTCCTCCACTTTTTTGTGACCAGATTAACAGAAGAAGTTGATAATATTGATTGTTGACGTTGGTGGCACGGCGGAAGGCTGATACCAGTTTGGCAGCTGGCATTTTCTGACTCTATTACCATCTATTCCGGAAACTAACAACGACCTCAGCATTTCCGATCGCCGCAGCCAACTTGTTGCGGTAGAAGCAAACGTTATAACAGTTGTTAAAGTGCTCGAACGTTATCATGATATTGTCCACAGGCACGACAGCGCTGGGCGATGATACCTGGACGGAAAGATCCGAATCGATAATTCTATGATGTTTCTGTCAGAGAACAGTTACGGTATTATATTTTTGACTCATATGAACTAATGTTTCCTCTAGGGTGAATATTTGGACATTTCCTACATCTAGGTCTGGTTTGATATTGTCGTAGAAGTGTCGAGTAGCCCTAGAAAAGTCGTTTTATCTTGACTTCGGCACCTTGCGTCAGCTTTTCATAACATGTTAAAACGTTGCTGTTGTTGTTATTACGATAATTTGAAGGACCGCGCCGTCATCGTTGATGTGAGCGGTCGAATTCGTAGCTTTGATAACTCTTGCGACTGCCGTTCGACTTGCTCGCGCAGCTGATGAATTTCGTTGGTGCCTTATTGTGATTTGCTTGGTAGTGACTTTAGGGCTGGCTGAATGATTCCAATAATACAATCGACCAGCGTTGTTGTAACATCCAGTGATTGATTGTAAACCGTTTGAACGTTTTGTGTAATCGTTGAACGAATAACAGCCGGAACATCGCATTGTCGACCACTGCGCTGCTTGTGCCGAGAATATATCGCATTGATTGAGCCAGCTGAGAAGGCTTTAGATCATTGACTTCTTCGGCGTTGAGGAATTGATAAAACAGTCATTGTCCGAACGTTTCCACCCGTTTGATTAGTCCTTCTCAGAGGGTACCGTAGGCACTTTGCATAGGAGAACCGCTGACCACCGTCGCATGTTCGGATGCCAACGATACAACAACGTAATGGCATTCTGCACTTTCCACTGTGATCCCACGAGGGGAAAATTGCGATCTATTCCGGGTGAGTGGGCCAAAAAAGGCCGAAACCAACGAGCCTTGCACACTTGAAGTTACAGAATCCGTTGACATTTTTATACAATCTCAGCCAGCATCCACTTTTTCCAACGGAACTCTTTTTCCGTCAGTGTTTCGATGTCTTACTTATGCAGGTTTGAGCCGGATTAAACACGACGAGTGTTTGGACACGAATGTTTGCTTAAGCAGGAGCTTATCAGCCTTTTTCAGCGTCGAGTTCACCAATAAACCGATATCGCATGTCGAAATTTAAAATCGAAACGATGATTTATTAAAATCAATAGAACAGCGGTAATAATAAGTTGACGCAAGAAGACACAGCGCTCGACGATGAAATGCAGCGTGACCAGTGAGACTTTGCTGATTTAAATAGATCTACGCAGAAACTAATTTACATGCCAAATTAATTTTACTGCTAGCTGCTACATACTTTGTGGACACCAAAAGTAAGGGTTTGCTATTCCCAAATACAAAACGATTAAAAAGTTTCTGAATCGCCTTAGCCGTTGTGATGCATAAGTTAGCCGGAGTAAATCTACCTACCAATCAACATCATTTAGACAGTAATTTCCTTCTCTGTAGCTTGATTTAAATGTATATTTTGATTAACTTTCGAAAACTAATGCCTCTGTTGTATTTGTATGTTTAATACATTTTTCTGGCCATTTTCCTATTCTCAACGACCGTTGCATCTTTTGCGCAATAAATTCGAGAAAATATGCAATTTTGTAAACAAATCCACAGCTTTATAGAAAGAAGCATAACATAGTTGTTTTGTGGAAAAGACATAGTCTCTTAGTTGTGCCTTTTACTACTTTTCACTATGTCCAAGGTAAAGGTACGATGCCGACGATCCAAATTAATTTCCATCATTCGTGTGTGTTATCTGTATATATGTGATTCAATATATTTGTAGCTATGTTTGGTAGCGGTATATATGTATGTTACAAATAGATATTGATATTATCATACATTCTGCTGCTCTGTGGTATCAGGAGTAGGCAGAGGCCCTCGAGGGAGGACGTCGTGTGGAGAAGGTCTTCAGAGGAGGATGCGAGTTGATGAACCCATACAGACGACCAAGTTTTGCCAATGTTGTCCTATTTTTGCCTATTTTAACCGTATTTTTATAAAAATTTCTTGCTCGCCTTCGGCGCGGCGCGATGGGTCGTGGTACGACGCACGGGGTACAGGGTGCGACACACCAGAGGAAGTAAGGTGGTACCTATCCGAAGCCTCAGGGTGGGAGCCCCTGAACCCCAGTTCTGGCATGTACAATATAATATGGTTCATTACATAGCTAGGCTTCATTGTTTGAAGTTCAGGGTTTTGAGTTGGTTTCTTGCACTGAATTAAAAAAAGACATGTTATCCGATCGATGGTAATTCGTCGACCAAAGCGCTTAAAAGTATAGTTGTCCATCAGTTAAATATGTTCATAGTTTGAATCTAAAACATTTGTTACCCATCGTTGGTAGACTGACATAGTATGTTCGCAATTCATGTTATCTTAAAAATGATACAATATCACCTTAAAAATCTCTAGTATTTTGATCTATTTAGGGTTTTTAGTTTCTTTAGGTCAAGGTTATAATTGTAAATAGCTGTTTTTAATTAAACACGATTTGAGATCTTTTTATGCCGCATTCACACTATATCGCTCTTGTTAGTTCTGTTCAAATTGTGTCCGATCCGATTTATTCTGATTCGGTCCAATTCCATTTGCATGCTTATTATATATTACATAGAGTTTATATTGCAACTGGTCCCATCCGACCAAATCCAACAAATTTCAATCCGATCCGAACTGATCTGCACGTGTATTAATAAATATAAAGTGTTCACATTGCAACCCATCCGATTCGATTTGATTTGATTCGACAGAGCATGCACAATTTTATCAATCAGGTGGGATGATGACTGTATGTGTGATGTATGCAGTCGGCATAAACACGGTATGCTATAGCGGGGAGAATTTGATGATATGTGATCGGAGACGGATGCTTATCGGATTCAACTTAACCGAAAATTATATTCGGACTGAATCCGAACTGATCTGCACGTGTACTAAATATAAAGTGTTAGCATTGCACCCCATCCGATTCAATTTGATTTGATTCGACAGAGCATGCACAATTTTATCAATCATGTGGGATGATGACTGTATGTGTGATGTATGCAGTCGGCATAAACTCGATATGCTATAGCGGGGAGAATTTGATGATATGTGATCGGAGACGGATGCTTATCGGATTCAACTTAACCGAAAATTATATTCGGACTGAATCCGCTATAATGTGACCCCGGCCTACCCGGTCTATTTAACTGTTAAACCCAAGCCCATAATGTACCAACGATATCTGTTGCTCTAATGAAAGGAACTATTACATCGATACCGCCTCTAGCAAGAATTTTTGTCATAATATGGTGTTCACTCTGCTTTACCATTAATTTACACTGTCAACCACCATTTGGCATATCTCGATCGCATAAACACCAACCAAAACTTTGTGTTTTCCAAATTAGTACTATTTTATTAAAATGGATGAAAACCGCTATGTATATTCGACGTTTCTTTAATTGTACAACTTTTTTACTGCTGCAAAACTCTTCACTCAATACCGTCAAAGTACACGTTACGTATCACATTTCGCCATGCTTTTGGGATACGTTAAAATATTGGTCGGCATCCGGCTTAACGTCAATTTTCAGCTTAATAAACCCATTTCTTTGCTATGTATATTCGACGTTTCTTTAACTGTAAAACTTTTTTTACCGCTGCAAAACTCTTAACTCAATACCTTCAAAGTACACATTACGTATCACATTTCCACATGCTCTTGGGATACGTTAAAATATTAGTCAGCATCCGGCTCACCGTCAATTTTCAGCTTAATAAACCCATTTCTTTGCTATGTACATTTGACGTTTCTTTAGTTGTAAAAGTTTTTTTACCGCTGCAAAACTCCTAACTCAATACCTTCAAAGTACACATTACGTATCACATTTCCACATGCTCTTGGGATACGTTAAAATATTAGTCGGCATCCGGCTCACCGTCAATTTTCAGCTTAATAAACCCATTTCTTTGCTATGTAGTTCTTACAAAGTTCGAAGTCACACAACCACACTTGCGCAACTAACGCGGAAAACTGAGAAATTTAACATTGTAGCGTCAAAATCATATTGCTGCCTATTTATGGCAAAGTTGTGTCTCTGGAAATTTGCCTAAAACCTGAAAAATCTTGTTAAACATTCTAGAATTTGACTCAACTGATCTAGTCTTTTATTTTATAAGAGCAAATAGACCAGTTTCTGACTTAGTGTTAGTAAATAATTGCTTACAAGAGTTTATCAATCTCTCTCAGGTTGGACATAGTCGTTGCCAAAATTGGATCAACCGAAACTAATACTACCTTATTTAACGTGCCGTAAAAGGATAGCTTAACCGCTTTGCTATAGCTTTTTACAGCCTCGTTAAAAATTTATATCCTGGTGGTATCAATATCGATGTAATAAGGTTACGTGGTCTGCGATATCTTGAGGCACATCGGTTTAGCCATTCCCAAAATTGCAATTTCTGCTAGAAAAATTTAAATATATATTCTGTCCCAATATGTGGGGTTGCTATTCACTTATTTCATGACGGCAGTTGCTTATAAACTGATATCAGATAGGGCCCCCGTGATCATGATCTTGATTAAACAAGATACAATCAAATATATTGTACTCACATAAAAATTGGTCTGTCAACTTGTTACAAATTTTGGATTATGATTTGCCATATGATTCCCTGGTCACTCGGTACCCTCCTATTATGAAAGAGTCTAAATTTGGGAGCAACTAAGTTCCACAGCATATGTAGCTGCCGTTTTATTGCAAATAACGCCAGATTACGTTTTAATGCCTGTAAGAGCCAAAAGTATGTGTTTCGAAACCAGATAATTGCAGTTTGACCGATTCGATATAGATGCTGCGAATTTTGTAATGCGTACAATAATATTCAGCACATCATTACAAGAAACGAGACAGAGAGCGTAGGTTGCCGAGGTCACTTTTTAGTAGGTGAAGGTCAGCAATAGGGATGCTGCAGCAGAATAGTGGTCGTCTTTGGGCAAAAGGTTAATTTTTGATAATATGATGTATTACGTATTACATGAGCTATTAGCAGGGAGTAAACGGAATTACGTTTCCGGCGAAATTCTTGTTCCGGTTGCGGTTTCGGCAAAGGTTAAAAACCATACCAAACCGGAATTCCGGGTTAAAAATTTTTGTTTGACATTTTCCACATTTTTTGATTCATCTGTGGTGCAAACATATGTAATATACACAATGATCAAGTTCCAATACAACCAAACAAAAGAAAAGATTAACTCAACAAATTGCCGTTTGAAACAGAAGTAGGACTCATAATTTCAGTAGGAATTTTTCATCTTAATCCTGCAAGAGTTTGTTAGCAAAACAAAGTCAGCTTGATGTTTGTAAAAGCTATTTTACACATTCAGAAGTCTGCGGGCTACCTTAGAATTAAACCGATCTAACTAGGCAACAGAGTATGGATAATTTAGAAGTACTTAGCTGTAAGCTTGGCTGATATAAGTTGCTTCAAGCACTATCCAGGGTGTTTGTAAATTTTGTAAATAAGTCTACATTGAAGTAAAGTAACATGTGCAACAGAAACTGAGTTCTTGGCAATGAACTGAATTTTTTGAAACTGTGCGAGCAGTATAACGGTTTATCTCATTTATTGCATTCTGATCAGTAAGTTATCATCATTATCTCTATCTGACGGGCACTGGTTGCCCAGCGCTAGCCTAAACAATGTCTCTGATCACAGACCAGAATATTATAGGAAACTTTCTTTTGTTTTCTCATAGAATCATATAAACCAATACTTATATGTTTCCTGCAGAACAACATGCAACAAAAGTATGTGTAGTAAAGAGAGGCGATTGGAGACAAAACGAAAGTGTTTTGTCTACGCCCTAGGTAAACATGTTTAGTTAGAAACATGGTCAGTTTGACACAATTTAAGCAAGGTTATATAGTGGAAAGCATTGTTTGCTTTGGGGGTCCAAAAACCAACATATTGTTCGACAAATAAACATTATTAACTTTCTCAGTCTCTTCAAAGTTCCGGAGATGCAATAATGCCATCGCAATACATTAAGCTTAGTGTAAAAGTTATTTTAATACATTTTAAATCCACTGTGCCTTTATCTGTTTTGCTTTATATATAAGTTTCGAAGACCAGCTTCCGGATCCGGTTTAAATTGACGGTTCCGGTTATTCCGTGCCTATTAGATATGCATTATATCTTGTATGGTGTAGAGGAGTGTTGGTTTGCCGTATTTTTATAGTCCTACTGTTTCATATGTCTTCACTGCTAGCTGTCTAATTTTATATTTTTTAAACCGTTGTAACACCAGTTTCCACAGTTTGAAGGAAACTAAAAAGCTTTCGAATTTTTCGAACCTTTGTGCAACACCTGTAGGGCTTTAAATTTTACCAACGCAGATATCATGACATCATTCCCTCACAACTAATCAACCGGTCATTATGCTTGAGTCAACTTTAGGTGCGTACACCTGGGTTGTTCTTTTGTGAAGTCTACACGATCGTGAAACCGATGAACCCGAACAAATCACGATTTTCCTTTATGTACGCGTACATAATTAGCAATGCAGCAACGCGTGACCGTTGTTCGCAGTCACTATTTAGCGATTTAGGATCGCATTTTGCTGACCATGTACAAGTGAAAACGCGACTTACTAATGCGTTTTTCTCGTATGCTATACACATACACAAATAGACCGGGAACATTGCTGTCTGATTCAGAATGCTTACAGCTTCCCAATCCATAGACACGTAATCGTTGCAAATCCGAGACATCAAGTGATTGATGGATTGGGCAGCATTTTGATATCGGCTGGTGAGAGATGAATCGTAGTTGTGACAGAAATGTTCAAGCAACGATGCAGGATCGGAAAGCTAGCGGGACAAAACCGTGTCTGAGTCATGGAGCGATTTTTTGAAAGTTATCGCGCAATGTTCAGAGAATCCGTTCCAAATGTTAATTACACGTTGGGCAAAAAAGGTTTTTCTACAATCTAAGTGTTCGTGTTGGCTGCAGTTTCAAGAAGATATGGCTCTCGATATCGGCAATGCAAGCGAAAAATAGATATTTTGATGTTTGGAAATTAGGTTTACACTGGGCTCAGTTTTAGGGTAAGCTTGAAGCTTATGTTAGGGTATCCGGAAATACTGCACCGGCAAACGCAGGCGAGGAAACAACAGTACTGTGCAGCCAAAACCGTAGCAGTTAGCCAGCGCAACGGCTTAGTCCCCCGGCTTAGGTAGCGGCGCAGTCTTTGGATGTTGGTTGATGCGGTGATGATGCGGGTTCCCGGTCGGATATGTTGAAATTTTAGAGGCATGATTGTGTTGATGGTGCGATTGGGGACGTGGAAAAGTAGACACTTGCCCGTTTGTCGTTCAATCATGCCCACCACCCAACCATGCTGACGACGTGGCGGTGGTTGTATTTTTTGTCGAAAAAACTTCGACTCGTCAACTTCTACGTCGATACCGGGGCTGTTTCAACATGCTGTTTTGCCAATGATCACGGTCGTAAGCCAAAGCGACATCCCTACAGTAGTTGTACCAGTTCGTAATGGTATCTGTGGCGACCCCTGTTTGCAAACGAATGAATTTTGACGGCAAGTTGTTGATGTAGCCGAAAATGATAACGAGTGTCGTTTCCAATGTGATCCGGTGACCGGCAAAAAATGAGCCGCTTCGAATAGATAATTTGGCTCGGCAATTTTTACAGCGCCATTCGTACTAGTCGAGGTCATTACGCGCAGCCAATACATCGCTCCATTGGGCAGGCAGAACAATAGTATCTTTATATTTACTTGTTATACGCACCATTTGGTTATAGATCATGCGCAAATTGTTAATATCAGGTTCAGAAAGTATTAAGTTATTAAGTGGCGAAATGTTAAATCTAGTATTTTGAGGTGTGCCACGTGCTGTCATAGCTTAATATTATGCTGTAAAATATAAAAAATGGAAAATAAATCAATTGATCAATCGAGCGTTACTTCCGAGGTGGTTAACTGTTCTTGCGGATAACTTCAGAGGGAGGCCAGATATATCGATATGAATGGTACCTTCGAGTTTCTCCTGTAATGCTGGATCGATCTAGGTGCATCATGTCTATTTTGCAAAAACATTTTTTCAAAATTTTCAGGTGACATTTCACAGGTGGGACCATTGGGTACAAACAGAAAAAATGAATTTTTTTTTGGAAAATGGTCGTAATGGGTATTTTTGAACTCAGCTCGCCGAGCTAAGCCGATTGGTACCAATTTCAGCGGCGTGCGACCATTTGGTGATTTTCCCCAAGCCCAAACAGCGCCAAAATATGAATATCAGTGGCAAAATGGGAACTCGGATTTCTGCCCGAATCAATTCGTTATGTTGACAAAAGAACAACTTTGACGTACGCACCTAATGTAGACCCACGCATTACACTTCTGTGGACCACTGTTACAACGGTGGCGTAAAAGAATCATTTTCCTTCTGTGGTATTTTCGAGTGAGATTTGTTTTATATTGTGTTTTATTTTAGGTATACTATTGAAAAACTTGTGAGTATGTTTTCAATTTAGTATAATTTTATCAAGCAACAGTGTACATATTTACGTTAAAATTTTAGAGGATGCATGTTTGGTTAAACGAAACGACAGATTTTGGTATCCGGCCGTAGTCCATGCTATCAACCCTAAGTCGCAAGGTGCGTAAAGAATTTTTTATTTTTGGCTTCTAATGCAGAGACAGGAACTTTTATAGACTTATGCTACTGAAAACATTTTGAGGCTGTGTATAGATAAATTACCTTTCATTACTGACTTCCTAATAGAATTGATTAGAGTTATAGATATCAATATTATTTGTACGTTATGCCTTGAAATGGAGTTGTTCCAAGTTTTTTTGTGCCTAGGGTTAAATACAAGGCTCAATTTCTGAGTATCGCTCACAGTGTGACAAACTTCAAGTTCAGCCGTGGTATAATTCACCGTTAAATTATTTATTAGAGTGGTTTTCGTGGTTATGCCTGCGCTGAAGCATATTAAAAATTTATTGTATCCTCTTTGATGTTACACTCGCTACGCAAAGTTTAAGTCATACTTTGTATTTCGAAACTTTGAACCAAATTATACATATTTCTACCAAGCAATTTAATCATTTCGCCAACAAATTTATCACCTTTTGCTTGAACAATTTTTTCGTTATCCCGTTGAGCATCCTGTTAGAATCGGACCATAGAATGATACAGCCGGATCCAGCTGCTAAATATTTAGTAATAACTAGTATCTCGCATACGACGATGAAACGGAGCGACCGTGGTGCCATTTTTAAGTTATTTTGTCTATTCACCTGGAACAGGCTGTGTTTGATGTATATACTAACCTAATACCTATGAATCCCTGAACCCAATGAAAAACTTAGAATCTTATCTACCCTAAACCTATCGAAAATAACTAACATTTTAACCAACATGAAATATGTATGCTTGTTTTTAGATAACGAACCCATCGTATGCAGCGTACCGAGAACCTATATATAAACTGTTTTGATGCCATCTACCAAACTATTGAAGACCTTTGGAAATCGGTTTCAGTGACGCCAAGCCCATTGGAAACCTTTGAAAGGTATAAAATATTCGTGCTGACCCATAGGCAACTGGCCTTTCCATTTGCCGAAAATAGTCAATGGGATTTCCATAGGGGTCCTCAATTTTATTCCCGGGGAAAAATCTCGAATGGCGGGGTTGAAGAAATTTCAGTGTTGCGCATATTATTGGCAATTTTTTTTGTTTTATGTACACATTTTCGACATTTAAAGTATTATTAGGAGTAGTTACTGCCTTATAAATCACCCAGAAGCTACTACCACCACGTATTTTTATTTCAGTATGTTTTGAGTCAATATCATGGGGATCTTATGGAGTTGGGTGGAGCGAACATGAGGGGATTTTGGTGATGGGGTGGCGAATTGCCGATTGGGGGCCCTTCCATAATGGAGAGGCCAGAGCAGTCGAACCATGATAATCAGCCTACCGAAAAACTTACATAATTCTCAGTGCCCTGTACAGTTGCTTTCAGCTCTAAATCCATTATTATTGTTATATACTAAAACCTCTATATAGTTTATTTTTGATTCCATATCACAAACTACTGAAGACAGTCTGTATTCTTGAAATAGGGTTTATTGACCCTAAATCTATTGAAAATCAATGAAATGGCATGAAATATGCACGATGGACTCGATATATCCAAATCATTGTATTTGGCCATAAAAATACAAATATAGATCATTCATATTACCTTGTACGCAATACATAATCAAATGAAAACACACTACATTTTGGAAAACTGCTTTGTCGAGATTAAAACCTTGAACCCCAAAAAAAGTATAATAGAGTCAAGTTAGACTAGTAGATAGCAAAGCCATCATATCCAGCGTGATTGATAACCTAATAGGTACAGTTACAAGCAGAATTAAGTGCTCAAAAATCGATCGAATATTCGTTCGATTTCGATCGTTTGCGTTTAAAGCACTTAATTCTGATTGTAATTGTACTCATTGTAAGGCAAAAACACACAATGACATGTCTAAATTTGAAAAATCGGTGGGCTGATTCTGATGGTGGTCTCGATGCGAAGCTTGTATGAGATATGGGCTGCGAAACAGTGATATCCGTATGGCCAGATTTGCCAAAGAACCTTAAAACCTGTTTTTGACAATTTAACCTGGAAGATAGACACGGCGCGTTCAAATAAAGGGTATGTCTTGGTCAATTTTGGTATAGAACAAAGATTTTTATTGAAATTCATCCAGCCAAACATGAGTTGAATAACAGCGACAGACAAAAACGAAATTTTCACGATTTCCCCATGGCGTCCGCAGTAGAAACTCCGCTTACTTTATTCCCCTCATGTACCAATTTCCGCCGCCATGGCCAAATTTTCCCTGTCTGTCTCTTCCTGTTCGGTCGAAACTCGAAACCTCCATGTTCAACTAAATTTGTTAATGTCATAAATTTTTGATTTCTGTCTGCTAAACATTTTTAAACATTAATTACTGCACTTTCTAATGCTAAGATGCTATGCCGAAAATACTTGTTCGACGGTTAAAAGTACCCTAAAACATGGAAATATGAGTGTATCGAACAAAATTCCCCCAATTTGAAATTTTCGCCGGAAAGTAACCACCTCCCACTCAACATAGTTACCGCACTTTTCAAAAGATTGTGCACAGGCTAGTTAGCATTATTGATTTTGGAACTTTTAGTTACTATCAAGTACCGTTATAGATCCAAATGAACCAAACCGTGAATATACAATAAAATTTGTCAACTCGAAAACATTCTACGATATCAGTGCGAAACATGTCGCATTTGCAAAACCGTTTAATTGGATACAGCCAGCTGGAACTCGAGTAGTTGCGGAGTATACAGAAGGGCCAAAAGGTAATGCTGTAATTTGTAATGATTTGTTATTTTTTTGTGTCAGCGCGATGTTGTCTCACACTGCTTACAGCTGTTCGCAAGGTCATCTGGATTGTTACCAATGGGGGTCTGGCAGAGGTGTCCCTTTAACCGCACTTCAGTCGCCTGATGTTGTGGCGAAATCGCCCCGCAGGTATTGGCGTTTTCACGGGAATTGTTTTGATGGGACGGGTAATTCTAAAACTATTTTATATATGTTGTTATATATATTTTATTATGTGTCGCCGGGACTTAAATATGCTTGCGCTTGTCCAGTCTAGCCAATAATTTCCCAAAAATTTGCTGCAAAATAGTTATTAAATTTGCATTTCTGTGTTTAGCATTTTCACTTATATTCCTTAAATTGGCAATCCCTTGTGCACAAAATGTTTCCATGCTCCGAGAGTTGTCCTGTGAAAATCTAGCTAAGGAAGCGAGCATATAACGTTTAGGATGCAGACGCTTCATACACCGTGCTCTAGATAGTATCTGTTTTTTCACTATGTGGAAACAAAAATTTATCCAGTCATCACAGGCAAAAATGATTATAAATAGTTTTTATATGCTATATAGTTGGAAGCAAGGTTTTTGAGTCCATAGGTCTGGACCGAAATATTTTTACGTAAACCCAAAAAAATTTTTGGATCCAGAGCAGTTTGGGCTTCGGAGACGCACGATTTGCCAATAAATTCTATTACAAGTGTAGGCTTACAGCCGTTCGTGCTTACGTGTGTGTATAGTTGTTTGCTGTTGGTTGCATGCCTGGCCTCATCTTTATCCTGGCTTGGGACATGAGAATCTTGGCTATGTAATTACGTTTCTTTATTGTGTAAAATTCGTTAATTTCTTGAGCCAAAAATTGTAAGTCTAGGCCCAATGTTTAAGGTCTGGATCCAAAAGAAATTCACTGCCCTCAAGCTGGACCAAGGTACTTTTTGAAAAAACCCTATTCGGAGGACCAATTTTAGTGCTTATTCTTCACTGTTATGAAGTATATTTTAATGGTGTCCGACTGCATCGTAGATTTCCTCGCAGATGCAACAATAAATTCAAGCTCGTAGTTTGAGCACTTTGTCATTTCTGATTGCTGCTGATAAGTATTAAATTCTGGCCACTATGACTTGACAACTTGTTAATTTTAGCTATTTGGGTTCCTCAACATTTTAGGCTATGAATCCTTTCATTGGCATCGAATCCATAATGGAGGTAGCCGTGCATCATCGAAATTCACATTTTTGCTGATACTCCATTATTGTGCCGGAGCAGCCAGCCACAAGCTATGCGCAAAAGTTAAAAATAATAATAATTTCAATAAAGTAAAATTTTCAAAAATATGACAATGAAGGTTTCTTGCTTCTTGGTGTGAACGATGATATTATACGATTGTTTAGCTCGTTAGACATGATGGTTTTATTGTTTAAAACGTACACTGTATGTGTCGTGTGTCAAAACCCTGTAGGTGGGTAAAACTTTCAGCAAAATGGTCATTTTTACCAAGTTATTTTATCATTGAACCTTGCGCGGGGGGGGGCTTCTACATGAAATAATGATATCGAAGATTATAATGTGCCTTGCAAGTTGAGATTTATAAGTTTTTAGAAAATCACACCTTTTGGACATTGCTGAAAGTAATTAAGCGTTGTATATGTTTGAAATGTACTGGGAATTGTCGCTGTGTGGAACTTTAAATATTGCTGATGTATTGTTATTTTTCTATGACTTTTTGAATGGAGTCATCTTGATCGACTTGGAACATGGGAGTAAGTTGTTGAGCGCAGACTTGCTAGCCATGCGCGCTACGTTTCCTCGAGGCTCGTAAATTACTGGTATATATTTTGTGTGTTGTAGTTGCAAACCGAACACGCGCGGGTCCAGCTTTAGTCGCCGGCATTGTTGCAGAAATGCCGGGCGTTCGAAACTCGCAGCGCTATTTGCTATTTTTCGATGATGGCTATACGAAATACTGTCGCAAAGTGTATCGGGTTATTGATTTTAAAAAAGGTCCTGACGTTGTCGATGACATGGATTGCGATGACGGTGATCAAGGAACGAAGGTGCGACGACTTGTATAATGTTATAGAATATCATAAAAGTGGTACATGTGGCTACCAACCATCGGATATATAGAAGTAGCACAAAAATTATCATGTCTAAACAAGCATATGGACTCGATTGCAGTTGTTTGATATCGCTGCAGAAAACTAAAGTTGATATAACTATCAAAATTGGATTATCAAAGCCACGTCCGCAGCTTGATGCTATATGCTATTGATCTTAAGCTATTTTCAGTATGTGTCTCCAAGTTTTTTGTTTTCGTCTTTCTTAGTAAAATTCAAATATAAATTGAAAGTTTGAACTTGGCTTATGATAAAGGTTAATTTTTTTGCAAGTTGTTTCGTTAGCAAAACAACGTGCACTCCCGGCCAAAAATAAGTGCAGTCGAACGCGCTCAAAATTGAAATTAATCGAAATCGCAGTCGATCGAAATTTAATTTAATCGAAAAAATTTAGATTTGATGAATTAATGTTAGATTTGTTTAATTGCGCCATAATCGAAATCGATTGAATTTCCATTAATCGAAATGGATTGAAATCCTGATCGATTTCTTTTGATTATTTCACACTTATTTCTCGCCGTGATTGTACATTGCGGTACCGGAACGCACTCATTTTGATAGGATAAATTATTTGTTGATCGTAGTGCCAAATGATCGAAATAGTGCTCAACAATCATTGCACGTTATTTCGGAGATTGTGTCTTATTTTTTCACAATACAATTATGCGCGTTGTATGTTTGGTAAGCAATTCGGCGTATAACTAGGCTCACATGTTGGTTATGTTGATACAAAAATGCAGTGTTCGCCACATTGACTGTTGCTTTGCTCGCTCGTTGTTTGCTTTTTCCTCCCTCGCTACATTGTGGTTGGAAAATAAAACTTCTACTTTTAAATTTTATAATTTGTTTGTTACTTCTTCGCTCTTAATTAGGATTTATATAATGTTGACTAATTGATATAGAAAAGTTTTATAGGCTTTCGTTCGCGAATACCTAAAAACTTATCCGGAAAAGGCAATGGTTCGGCTACCACAAGGCGCCATTGTTCGCACGGAATACTACGGGCAGTGGTTGCAAGCGCACGTGCTTGAAATGGATTCTAGTCAAGCAAAGCTTTATTTTCCTGAGACTCGTCACACGGAATGGATTTATCGTGGCTCACTTCGACTTCAACCATTGTACAAGCAACAACAAGATCGCATCGAAGCTCATCGGAGTAGTAAGAAGGTGGGCGTTTTGATCATACATGACATACCCGGTAACACTTCTGATAATTTATGTAATGAATTTTCTGCTCAAATTTCCTGACATTCATTTCTGTAGACCAAACACAAGTCTAATAGAGTATTTGCAAACAAGATCCCTAACGCTTTTCAAGGTCTTTTAATACTACAATCGTTTAAACGTCTAGTTTAATATTATAAGTTTCAATACATATTTCTAAAATTGTGTTTTTTTTTTGCAAAAATCCGCAAAATTATTAATGACATAGGTTAGTACAATGGGAGAATCTTACACAATTATTAATATTCGCATGGAGCGATGCAGCAAGTGGAGCCAACGAAATATTGTGACTGTATTTTTTCGGTTTGCGGAGAAATTTTCTGACGTCCTGAACATACATGCTAACTTCGACATTACTAATAATTATTTGTTGCTTTGTTCATGCACAGGTGGTATCACGGATAAGCTAGATATATCGTTCGGATACCACATTCATAGTTCGTCTTAGTAGCCACACCCAAAAACTAAGCACTATATAGAAAGTCATTCATACAGTATTTCAATATAATTTTAGATCACTATTTATTGTGTAGGATTTTTATTTTTAGGCCCATAGAACTGTTAACCGCAGCAAAGCCATGTTTGAATATCCGCAGCTTAGCGATAGCAACGATGGTCAGTACATCTGTTTCATAAGATTTATTATTTAATAGATTAGTTTAAGCTTGAGATATTCACAACAGAGCATTTTATACTTTATCATAATTTATTTTATCTTAAAATATCTGGCATTATTCCTTAGCTCTAAAAGTTTACTTGGCGGCAATGAGCTGGGGCCCCCAGCTCCAACCTGGGGAATTCTCTCCCACCACAGGTTACTTGCTTGGAAAACGCTACACTCCAGGTCAACACGGTAATTTATGATTCTATTTTTTTGTGTTTTTTTCAAGCATTTCCAACATGTGTTATGTTTTTATTGCATATTGTTGTTTAAGTCTGAAAATGTGTATTTGTGCAGACCGCGCTTCAATTTACATAGGATTTTGTCATAAATAGTCGAAATATAAGAAGCAGTATTGAGTTTGTTATAACCATTTTTATTAGAACGACCATTTTTGGCGTCAGCTCAAAATATGTATTGGGTGGGTTGACCGGGGAGAAGCCAAAATTTATCAGTGTAGCGTAACCGGGGGACCCTGCCGAAAGCCGAAATCCCGGGGTCCCCTTTGTGCAGCTGCTGTAATTAAAGTTTTGCTTAATACTATTTTTACGTCTGAAATCAATGGTTCACGTCTATATGGTTGACCGAAGCTAGCAGATTTATGCAATACTGAAATATGATTACAAATATTCAGTTCTTGCATACAATACTGTGGTTCATTTTTGCTTGATTTGTGCGTATTTCTACTCTTTGGTAACTTTATTTAATGTTGCGTTTGCTCTGTCTGCGATGTGACTACTCCACTGTGTTTTGCAAAGATTATTGTAGATGGTTCAGTGTTGTAGACAGATTTAGGACGTTTCATTGAGGGATTTGAAAAATGTTGTTACAGCCCAGAAAACGCTTCATTTTCCTAAATCACGTTTTCAGGGTCTAGTTCTGGTCGTCGTCAGACTGCGCGTAAAAGTACGGCAAAGGGCGCGGTACAACTTTCTGGCAACACAGCTATTGCTAGTGCCGCTGGTGTGCGGTCTGAAAATAATAATTGTTGTCATTTCGGTATCGTGCGAGATCGCTTACTTTCGGTGTCGATACCTGTGGGTAAAGAAATGCCGTCACAAGTGAGCGGTAGTGTAATAATGATTATTTCGGTTATTGGGCGATATCGCTTACTTTCAGTGTCAATACCTTTTGGTGAAGAGATGCCATTATAAGTCAACAGTAGTGTAATAATTATTGTCATTTCGGTATAGTGCGAGATCGCTTACTTTCGGTGTTGTTACTTGTTGGTAAATAGATGTCATCATAAGTCAATGGTAGTGAAATAATTATTGTCATTTCGGTATAGTGCGAGATCGCTTACTTTCGGTGTTGGTACTTGTTGGTAAATAGATGCCATCATAAGTCAACGGTAGTGTAATAATTATTGTCATTTGGGCATAGTGCGAGATCGCTTACTTTCGGTGTTACTTGTTAAATAGATGTCATCATAAGTCAACGGTAGTGTAATAAGTGTCATTTCGGTATCGTTCGAGATCGCTTACTTTCGGTGTCGATACTTTTTGGTAAAGACATGCCGTTACAATTGAGCGATAGTGTAATAATTCTCATTTCGGTATAGTGCGAGATCGCTTACATTCGGTGTCGAGACCTGTTGGTAAAGAGATGCCTCTCACAAGTGAGCGGTAGTGTAATAATTAGTGCATGGATACTTACTGTGGAAAGCAGGTTCCAGTATTTCGGGCTTCAGGCGCTCGGGCAACCGTGTATGTAATTCTGCATACACTTTTCACTGTTCTCACGCAAATGAAATAGGTAACCAGTTTGTCTGCACAGCTATGCTGTTGTTGCTTATGGTTGCCTGTATCATTGTTCCAAAGTGCGCACTTGTTTTATCGATGGTAGTGCGATAAGTTGTAACCTTTCCGCTCGTTTGGTGAATGGAACTGTCCGTGGACTGAGATTACTGGATGAAAGCGCCTTACATTATGGGGGGATTGAGGCTAGTCGAATGTGTGAACGGTATTTCATTGCAGTTATTTTAGCTATTTGAACTCATATGCAGTAACCTAGCAATACTGAAATATTATTGATATTTCTTAAATCCATGGTAAAAAATTTTTGTTTTTGTGATAGCGATTAAAAATGTACATTCTCGTAGCACGGACGGCGCAAATATTGCTAAATTACTTGAAACAGGTACAGCAGCAATGGAATTTAGCTATTCCATTCCAGTTACATGTGAAAATAAACTGTGCGTAATGTAAAATATGGTTGTTGGTTCATCGTTACTTAAGTGCAAACGTACATAGTGAGCCTGTGCGAATGTTCCTTTGGAACGTGAGTTAAAACCAAGTTTGAATAAGCCTGAAGAAAGTTACATCACCTGTACATCACGAAATATTTGAACATTGCTGCATGTACTGTTGGAATCTAAATTCGGTGTACTTAAAGGCAAATAATGAAGTTAATCGGTGACTCAATCATGTGATATTTGTATAGGGCAAACGAATGTCGTATATTAAAACGTACATACACTTGCGAAGTTATGTAGATCGGAATCGAAGTACCTTTGATTAATCACTAAGTAATTTTTTTTAATTTTGGTAATATTTTCGAACAAACATTGCCCATATTATGTTTGTTAAGGCATTTTAGAAACGAAACCGTTTTGCAAACGTATACGAAAGCTATTGATTAGTTATAGTTAGCAGAAGAAAAGGAAAGCGTAATTGGTTAGAAATTGTAGCAGCGTAGAATTTAAAATTAATTAAATTAAACCAAATTAAAATTTGTCAGCTACAAGTAGAATCATACCTTAGTCGCAAGCGGTTATACAGGGTTGCATTTTTAGAGACATCCTTTTTCAAAATTACTTTGAATTAAAGATGCCTAAATCTGCACAGTATTATTAATTGAATTTTCAAAAACTCTGTGCATGACAAAGAACTTAGTGTTGTTCAGGCGATGAATTTGAAAAACGTTTTCGATTGTGACCCTAGCTTTGGCCTCTACACAGCCTTCCGAAAAGCGAGGGAGGAACTTGTCAGGAGGTGACTTGTTCATTCTCGGGGAAAATTTGAAAGTGGTAGCATAAATTTTGCTTAAGACGCTAAATATTTGCATATTTTCATATATTTTTACTGTCGCACGAATATTTTCAGGCTATAAAACGACGATTTAGCATTAGAAATACAGTTACACTCAGAATTAAGTGTTATAAAATCGAACACAGCCTAAATCGAAAGAAAACGCAATCTTGGTTTAAACGAAATTCGTTAAATTAAACGCAAACTAATATTTTTTATTTCAACACAATCTAAATTCGTTAAGTATTAAACGCGAACTAACATGTTTTATTAAATTTTTATTTTCACGCAATCGAAATTTGTTAAATTAATCGAATTTCGTTTAAACGATCGATTTTCGATTAAACGCTAACGATCGAAATCGAATGAAGCTTCGATCGTTTTTTGCGCACTTAATTCTGATTGTAACTGTAGTTGTAATTAATGTTTAAAAACATTTTGCATACAAAAAAGCATAATTTTGATACATGAAAATTTTTGGATTTGTTGTACATGGGGTTTCGGCCTAGTGGCGCGGTTGACATGGGGGTTTAGGAAGTGGGCGTTCCACGCGCTGCGGACAAGCCAGCAGCTCTGTTGAGCATTAAAATGACAAATATAATGAGATTAAAATCGTTAGATCGTTCAGAATTTTATCAACAAAAAGAATATCTTTGTTAAAAGAAGTTCGATAGAGTCGATACTGAGAGTGTTTAATCTCTCTTAGTAAGTAATTTCACACAAGGATGGTAAACGTTTCGTGAAGCTGTGTTAGTGGTTTTTCAGCGTGCCAATGTCATTTATATTGAATTAAAACATTCAGGCGCAGCAATAAATGCTGATTCGCAAATATTGTAATGCATAATGACGACATGGCAAAATGCAGACACGTATTTGTCTCATGGTTATGTTTTTCTTCATGGATTTTATACCAATAATCCAATACGACCGTACCGTAAGATCCGTTTTTGTTGTACCTTAGTCAAACAGATTTGCTTAAAATGCAAACGAATGCTTATCGTTTTAACGGAGCCGAAATTCTTTCTCAGCTTACCGGAAACAGTCGGCTTTCGATTTAATGAAAATGAAGAAATTACACTAAATTTTGTTCAGTTTTTGTCCAACCTCATTATTTTGATTTTGACTGTAATTGTTGCTAGCAACAGTATTTATAGGAATCGCATGAGATTTGTTCGGAACGCTGTCAGGGTCCTGCTGAATCCCGTAACGACGACGTTTTCAAATATGAAAACCCGCTTGCCATTCCGCTGCGTTGTGGATGGCAACGCGAAATGATAAAAGTACAAAATCCATTTAGTCGACAGAAGGTACGTACAATAGGCGAAAGCAGAATAACCGTAGGAATCTAATGCGATACTTACATATGTTACGCAAGGGTTGTTGGATTTGTAGGCTAACGTCGTCAAAGACAATAAATTATTCTCTGCCTTTTCCAAGCCAAGATAAACGATGAGGATCATCCGTGAAACCAGCAGCAAGCAATATAAAGATGTAAGCACAAACGGCTGAAAGCCTGCACTTTGTAATAGAATTTATTAGAAAACTCTATGCCTCCGAAGCCGAAGTTGCCCTAGGTCCAGACTTACTTGCGCAACAAAAAACCTTGCATAGCTGTTCTGCATAGATGTCGATAGGGGTAAAGGCGTTTGGTCTCTAAGTATGACAACCCTTAGGCCAAATCTACCACCCCTCCCTGAAGGCATCGCCGCCCCGGTCGTTCACGCCGCTGCCGCGCGACCAGGGCGCGCGGAAATTTTTTTACAAAGTTTGGGTGGAAGTTAACAAAAATAATTTGTGGTAAAATTAACAAAGAGTGGGGAAAATTTATAAAAATTGGGAAATGTTCAGCAAAATTGGGAACCTAACAATTAAAAAATATACCTACTGGACTTAGCCCCCGTTCCCCCGCCGAGACCATCTACCCTACTCTAAGTCAACTGACGTTCGACACCATTATGGCATGGTAAATGCTAATTGTTTGCTCGAAGTTTGTTTTTCGAATTCCCGCAGTCATGTTTGACAGGCATTATGCGGCGTTTACGTTAGGTTATAATGTCCTCGGTGTTTGATACTTTTGTCTACTATAGTCGCGATCCTACTGTATAGACAGTCAAGATCACACATACCGTAAACCAAATCCTTATGGTATACGACACATCCTAGCTATTATATTTTTTCTTTACGGTGTTACACACATCCTTAGCTACCATTTTTCGCTCATTAATACATGAGTAAAGGTAAGCTACGCCAACCATCCCTTTTGGCATTAAGTACAAAACTCTGTTAGAGAACAAAATAGTCATTGCAATAACCAATTTCAAATTCAAAAATTTGTGTTTGCGAACGCGGGGCCACTGGTTTAAGAACGGGAGAATTTCTGTTGAAACACAACGCTCCTATTTGCTGTTTGGCATGGAATTCGTTTCACAACTCACGCTGTGGCAACTCGCATTCCGCCTTTCGCTAACACGTTTTGTTTTATTAATGGTAATGCGTGTAAATTGCAAACATCACATGTGGTGTACAGTCTTTAAAGCACTAAACGCTGGAGTTTCCGTTCGATAATAAAGATTTTCAGTTCTAATGTTCACAAATTGGTTACATAATGGGTTTTGAAGTAATCGTTAATAGGCCAATATTTCGTTTCTTAACGTTTTGGATGCTTTGCCCAAAGCACCAATTTTAATGTTCTTCTATGTTGACGGATCACTGATACGCCGATCAAACGACCTCCAATCGCTAATGACAAAAGAGGATGGTTGAGGGCAGAGCATTCGTGCATAACAGGATCGCGTGGTGTCTTTAGCTAATGTGGTGTAGAAAGTATGCACGTTGACAAGATAGTATATTGAACCTCCTTTGTGACGGTGTCAGTTCAGGCAGACAACAATATGAATAGGTCTTTTCAACCGATTTTAGACATATGGTTTTTGTTAGTGTATTTTGGGTCAGATGAGCGCGACAGCTATAAATATAGCTTTCAATGATTTTATAACCAGGAGCTCCTTGTTTCAATTCTTGTTTAGGAAATTTTGTTGTAACTTGTAAAATGCTAGGTTCTTTTGTGTTATTATATTATGCCATTTTCAGCGTTGTTATAGTTTTTTTAGTTATTGTATTATTGTTAAAAATCGCGTATTTTATTTTTACTGTGTTAGAATGTTGTTTACCGAAGTCCGTGTGGGCAAATGCTGAAAACGTCACGTGCCCTAGCAAACCATCTCTTTACCACCAACAGTAAGCTAACGATTGATATGTTTTCGTTTGACTACCGAATTGATCCAACCAAAGAATTTCATGTGCCGACCAAGACTGACGATGGTCTTCTTAATGTACTTGCGGCGATGAAAGATTTGTCGTACGGACGCGAAAATGTCGTTATCCCGGTGGTTAACGTTGTAGGTACGTTAGAAGTTTCGGCTGATATTTTTTTAATATTTTTACCTTAATTTTAACCCATTACAACGTTTTATCGTTACTTCATTCATTATCTTTACGAGTGATGGTCTAAAATTATATCCTGTAAGTTTATGAACACATGTTTCATGTTTAGTTTAACATAAGAATATGTGTGAAGGACATAGACATGCGGCTCTAGGCTTTTGTACTGACACCATGCTTTCAGTACTTATAGCTGTTTTCAATCACTTTAGCGATAAAATTTATGCCATTTGGGTTGGCTATTTGGCGGAATTTTGGTCTTGATTTTCACACGTTAAGTTAATCTGCGTTTCGGTACTCACTGTATTCATAATATAACTCATCTTAGTGACATAACGTGTTTAGTGTCAACGCGTAATAAACTAGTATCTCGCTAGCGAGGGTGAAACAGAGCGCGTGTGATTCATAAAGTGGTCATTTTGTGTAATAACCTTATAACAGGCTTTGTGTTTGATGTAATTATTTACTAAAACCTCTGCTCACTGAACCCATTGAAAACCCTAAAACATTGTTGGGCCTAAACCCATCGAAAACAAATAATGAAAACGTACGAAGTATTCCAGCTAGTTTCTAGATAACTAAACCGTCGTATCCAGCTTACCGAAACAACAATACGTAGAACATTCGTCACACAAGGACAGACTATATTATGGTAATCGGCTTAATTGATCCTAAGTTTACTGAAAACATCTGAAATGACGTGAATATTCGTGCTCGGCTATATATAATCAAACCTACATGTTCTGAGAAGGCTATGTAGATCGTTCTTGACCATGCGCGCAATACATAAATGAAAAATAAAAACACGATGCAATTTGAAAATCTGGTTCGCCGACAGTAAAACGCTTGAAACCCCATAAAAAGGTATAATATAGTCAAGTAGGAATACAGATAGCAAAACCATCGTATTCAGCGTGATTGATATATCCTAAAGTATTAAGGTAAAAACACGCAATAACATGCCGATATTTGAAAAATCAATATTCTGGCAAAGTGTCTATGATCATATTCAGGCCCACAACAGACCAGGGAGTAGCCGCAAAATAAATAGTGGTCAAAAAAGGTGTATATCTCGATGAGCTGATATGATTTTTTTGATGCTAAGTCTGTGTCACGATATTTTGGGCTTCGAAAGACTATTACCTGCATGGTTAGATTTGGCAAAAACATGTTTTTTTACATTTTGACGCCGAAGATGGGGTCGAAGCTGTTTGTGCTCAACTAAAGGGAACACCATCATCACTTTTACTGTCTAATAAAAAATTACCGAAATCCATCTGCCCAAGACGAGTTATATCTGACAGAAACAGACAAAATATTTTTCACGATCTTTCCCCCTGAATTTGTTTTTGCATGTTTCTGCCACGCACAACTCATCTTGGGGCTTATGGATTTCGATAGATTTTTTATTTGATAGCAAAAGTGATGAGGGTGTCTGTGCCATTTAATTGAACGCGAACAGCTCCGACCCCATCTCCGGAATCATAATGTCAAAAAACTGGGTTAAGGGTTCTTTGTTAAATTTGGCCATGTCATGTTTCGCAACACATATCTCGCGACGCAGTCTTCGCAAAGAAAAACGCACATAAGCCCTTCGAGATTTACAAATTCTATGGCATTCGTGGAACCACTCATGGCCGCTGTGGCCCGAATATGGCTCGTCGTCATTTTGTCAGAAATGGAGATTTTTTCAAATTTCGGCGTGTTGTTGCGGGTTTTTACCTTACAACAAGTGTCTATTAGCTTATTCAGGACGCCGAATACGATGGTATTGCCATTTGTAGTCCAACTTGACTATATCATACCTTTTCATGAGCTTTAAAGAATTTTACGGTAGACGAAGCCGATTTTCAAAAAGGTATGGATTTTTATTTGTTTGATTATTTATTGCTTGCAGGACATCAATAATGTTCAATACATAGGTTTTTCGGTACGCTGAATACGATGCTTTGGTTGCCTATAGACGAGCACGAACATTTAAAAAATTTTGAGATTTTTTCAATGTGTTTAGTGGCAAAGGCCAGAATACATTCTGTCTTTGGTATCTTGGTTTATGTATTGCGTAGAGTATGAACAACGTTCTATGTATAGGTTTTTCGGTCCGCTGGATACGTGGTTTGGTTATGTAGAGACAAGTACGAATACTTCGTGCGTTTTCAGTTGTTTTCGATTTAGGGTCAACGAAGTTTTAGAATATTCAATGGGTTCAGGGTTAGGGAGGTTTTAGTTTAGTACATCAAACACAAAGCCTGTTACCAGGTGTTTTCACAAAATGACCAGTTGATGAAATCACAGTGGCTCTGTTTAACCCTCGCCTGCTTTTTGCATATGCGTACTATTTAATAATATGGTAATTCCGGTTGCAGGTAATGATTTACCTCCGCATATCGATTACCAAAGACAACGATTTTGCGAATCCCCGGTTGAAATGAACGCAAACGGGGAATTTTGTTCGGGATGCGATTGTGAAGGTAGGTTGATGATTTTTGTAGTCTTAAACGTATTTGATCAGTTAGTTCTCACAAGCAATTTGTGCAGATTGGGTTTGCAAATTGCATTCCTCATAACAGCCAATAAAATTCTGAAGTATATATTCAATGGACGATAAAGTTTATCACTTCGATAGCGTTAATAGAACGTTTGTGTAGCTAGATACTTTTAATGGTCTTTGGTTCATTCTTACAGACCTTCTAATATTCGTGCTGCTCTAACTGCTGTTTCTACTGCACTACACAATGTTTGCACATGCTATTTGAGTTCTATTAAAATAGAGGCAACAGTATTAATTAATGACTTCGCAAAATTAGGATTTTTATTTAGCGTAGTAGTTATTTTTATGGCATCCCTATGGTACTATGTAATTTGTTACGATATAAAGGTTTTTGTAGGGCCGTAATCCCAATTATCTAGAATTGGGCTGATATGTTGCCTTTCGCAACCTTCAAAGCATTTGCACAAATAATGAAACGGTATCATTGGAACACTTAGCTAATACTTTGAGAGTTTCATTGTTTTAAAGCAATGACAACCCTTTTTATAGGGTGCTAAAATGCTAAATTTTGAAAACAAAATAGTCAATTTTTTTCACTTTTTCCGTAGTAGGCGTAAAGGCTCTATGACTTTACGAGGTTGTTGAATACGATAAAGCAATATGGCATGGAATGCATCAAATATGGCGTTTCATCAAGCGCTAGGTCGTACACAGTGAACATTTGACTCTTCAAGTTATATTTTTTAAAGTTTTTGATTTATAAATTTCAAAATTTTCATCTTTTGAGGCATTGGGAGTAGAAGAACCTAAGGGTCTTACCATAACGAAAATGTCCGTTTTGTTGCTGTTGATGCATTGCCTGTGTATTATTGTTATTTTGGAACTTTAAAGCGGCTCGGGAACTCAATTTTACAGCCATGTAGTTAATGACTCTGTAACCTATCCTAACTCGTTCTGTTTCCTCTACCTTAAGGATATTTTGATTTTTAGTCAGAAAGCTTGCTTTAACTCGGTTTCACAAATGTGGGAATAGTGATATATATCTATTCGTAGGAATCTCGGCTGAATTAGTTTCCTTTATATAGTTTCAACAACTGTCGTCTGTCTGTTGTAACTGTTTATATTGTATCGTTTTGGTTTGGCCGATTATTCACTGATTAAATAATTATATATTCGTGTTAAATGAAGTAATTTTCAAGTTACTAAATGAAACGGAGCGAGCGGAGTTTCCACTGAGGGTACTAGGGAAAAACCATGAAAATTTCTCTTTTGTCTGCCGAAGTCATTCGTAACTCATCTTCGGATAAATAGGAGAAGTGATGACGATGTGCCATATGGTTGAACGCGAACAGCTCCGACCCCATCTTTCGGGTCACATTGTAAAAACATGTTTTTAAAAGTTCTTTGAGAAAATTTGACCATATGTACCAATCTTTCGCAACCCATATCTTTTGACACAAGCTTCGAGTCAAAAAACCGAGACAGTGACTGAATCAGCTCATTGAGATTTATCACAATGTTTTGCAGAACCGTTTTCTGGGCCACTGTGGGGCCGAGTATGGTTTGTCAACCCTTGGCCAGAAATAGCGATTTTTCAAATTTCGGCATGTTGTTGCGTGTTTTACGTTACAACGCGTGCCTGTAAAGTTATAAAGTACGCTGGATGCGACGACTTTGCTATCTGTAGTCGAGTTTGACTATATTATACCATATCTTGGGGTTTCAAATGTTTTTTGGTCGACGAACCCAATTTCCAAATTGTACTGTGTTTTCATTTGTTTGGTTATAGGTCTTTTCACGAAACCATGTCATTAGTCGCGGGGGGCACGTTTTGGCCCATAGCACCAGTGTTTTGGAAGGAAATTTAATGTAGCTGTGAGATGTAGTATTAGAATGTCCGACGGTCACAATGAGGTATGGTGGACCTCTGTACCCCTAAGACAGCAGGAGCCAGAGGCCTACAACCCGGGTTGGCCAAATGAAGTCAAAAACACATGTCCCACTATAAACGTTCGCCGTATCAATAGCATGTGTGTTTTTCATTTCACTGTGATCCTTTGGTGTTTGGTAATTTTTCCGAAAAAACTTGGGAGTAAGCATCGACACTGAAGCTGACGTCAAGTTTGCAAAAAATTTTTCGTGACATGTAGCCCCCCCCCCGACCAAGGTCAAATCTGGCAGCTTGCGTACGCTGGTATATAACGTCAAAGTGCACTAGCGCAAAAAATGCTATAATATAATGGTAATCGTAATCAGTATGTGTGTTATTGAAAAAAAGAATATCAGCGTCTGTCCATGTGTTGTTTTATTACGAGGTGGAAGGTCATAAAGTGCCAAAAATGGAGTATGCAAAATGTAGCCCCCGACCTGCCGAAAATTAAATTTAAAAAAGACAAATATAGCATACAGTCTTACACTAGGCCGGCCAGAAACATAGTAACGCCATATTAGAATCGACCCATGTATTAAAAAATTGTAATGAAAATGTAGCCCCCCGACCTGATGTGTAGCCCCCCGACCTGATGTGTAGCTCCTCCCCCGGCCAGTAGCCCCCCGATCGCATATATAGTAAGCGAAACCGAAGGTCGCAAGAACCGTATTGTATATAAGTTTGTCATCATTGCCCCGTGATATGGGGCCGTACGGTTAACTGGGCAGCTAGAGAACCTTTCTGCCTGCCCGCACATCTATTGCGCGCATTGTCCTTGGTATCATCACCTAAACGTATACTAATCATAGATCATTGTGTTTGTTTTACACCAGCAGCATGTTAAACCATATCTAGAATCTTTAGATACTTTCACGCAATGTATGTTGTAGGAAGGTGTTGCCCCCCGACCTGAGGTGTAGCCCCCCTCCCCGACCTCAGGTAGCCCCTCCGACTAACACATATCGAGCTGCTAGTTTTTACAAGGCCTAAGGATCTGCCTGAAGTTTTTTGTCGGACATCCCCCGCTCATGGTTGGTTTGTGAGCATAAAATGGTATCAGTAGGTGCTATCTCCGTTGCGCTAGAAAAACTTCTGCGACAGGCTTGTTCTAAATTGGTCGATTTTCAACCATAAAAGGGCCATACATGCACCAATTTGAGGTGGCAAGTCCTCCAAATGGCTGGACCATGACCCTTTTGGTCCTACTTGCATACAAAAAGACCATGGTTCACGTGCCACTTTGTTACCCTACAGAATAACGACTTATTTCGGATTAAAATTTGACCCCAGTGGTACCCTTTGCGGCCCCTGTAGCAGGTTTTGGGTAGCTAGTTTTGCATAGAGACATCGATATTCGAAAAATTCAGGGTTTTTTTATGTCGGAAGAGGTCTAGACACTGTACATACGAAAACGTTTCATTTTGGCTTCAAAAATGGTGTTTCAAACGTACATGGTTTCGTGAAATGACCCTTATGTATTGCGCACAGTTTAGCAAGAATGGTGTATGTAGTTTTATGAACGCTGAATACAATCATTTGGTGATCTATGGTTCGACGTGCATATTTCATACCTTTTCTTAGTTTTTCAGTGGGTTTAGGGTAAACGAACTCAATTGCCAGAATATAGTCTGTCTTCAAGATTTGGGTTATGTATTGTACATGTTTGAATGTTTTATATATAATGGTTTCAGTAAGTTGGATATTATGGTTTGATGATCTAGAGACCAGCACAAATACTTCGTGCGTTTTCAGTTGTGTTGGGTGGATTCAAGATAGACAAGGTTTTATGGTTTTCAAAGTGGTCGGGGTGACAGAGGTTTTAGTCTAGTATATACATCAAACACAAAGCCTGTTACAAGTTATTACACAAAATTACCAGTTAATGAAACCACGCTCGCTCCGTTTCAACATCGCTTACGAGATATAGTATTGATTGATAAAACAAAAAATATTTCAGACAACTGTCGCGACCCTCTGACCTGCGCTTGTCAACAGCTAACCACCGATTCAATGAGCAAAGTGGCTGCGAGCAATCGAGGAAGCAGTAGTGGAAAATCTGTTGTCTACAAGGATCGACGCTTGCTAAAACTCGTGAAAACCGGTGTATACGAATGTAATTCTCAGTGCAAATGCGACTTTCGATGTTTTAACCGTGTTGTTCAATTTCCAATGAAAAGACGCGTTCAGGTATTAATGTGTGGCTGTTGATTGTTTGTAAATAGCATCATAGCCGGGTTTCTCATTGCTTCATTGTCAATTTAATCAGAATTGGTTTCGATAAATTCGCTTTGAAGCTAACTGTTTTAAATCTAATTTAAGCTACAGTTACAATCAGAATTAAGTGCTTATAAAATTGAACGCAGACGAAATCGATCGAAATCGCAATCGATCGATCTTTGTTTACACGAAATTCGTTAAATTAAAGCAAATTAACATTTTTATTAAAATATTTTTTTCAACACAATCGAAATTCGTTAAATTAAACACCATTTAACATGTTTTATTAAATTTTTATTTTGACGCAATCGAAATTCGTTAAATTAATCGAATTTCGTTTAAACGGTCGATTTTCATTCAAACGCAAACGATCTAAATCGAACGAAGATTCGATCGCTTTTTGAGCACTTAATGCTGATTGTAACTGTAGATTTCAATGTTCAGCATTAATTACTGGTTTCAGCATTCACTGAAAATTTTCCCGCCCTGGATTGACTCAGTGAGCTCCGCCTTTTGTCAGAAGACATGAAATGAAAATTTGGACCAGTTTAATAGGAAGTTTCGAACTAATAAAAGGTATTATAATTGGTTGTTTTTAATTAAAAACGTTAAAATAGTTACTAAATGGTCTTAGAAACGCTGCAACAGGTCTCTATTGATGTTTAAAGTAACTTTTAAATTATTTTTTCCGTAATTTAATTTTATAATTTCTGAATGGTATTAACAAATAGAACTGTATATCAAATTTTAATTTTGTGGTGTAGTGTAAAATTTTCCAGTTCGTTTAATCAGGTGGCCCAAAATTTTGATTGAAGGAGGTTTGAATTGGGGGATTTCCTTTTATTAGTGAGACCCAACCCCAAATTAGAAAAGCCATAATTAGGCGTCCTACTGCAATGTAGTTGAAAATTTATTCAACTACGATTCTAGAATTGCTTATCGTAGTAAGGTACTGTAATCGCCAGAAATGGCCGCTGCCTGCTTGATCCTCGCGCCAATTTCGCGCCTCGATTGTCGTTCTCTCGGAAAACGATATTAATTGCTGTACATACAGTAGCCGCCAAAAATGACTGTCGCTCGATTTCGATTCGCGCGAAATAAATTTGTTCTAAAATGGAATTTATTTATTTAAATAGCTTCGAAATCTCAATTAAGCCCCTCGCACGAAATGTGACGGTCATTTCTGTCGCTTACTGTGCTTTGTTTTCAAGGCTTGCGGGTATATACCGTGACATGAGCGAACGCAGTTTCGTCGATCCGCAGTTGGGATACACACGCCGTGATTATGGTCAGCCATCTTATACTCAACTTCGACTGCGTAGTTATATTGAACTTATTTTAATGAACATTACCTCAAAATTGACTACAATTCACTTGTAATGAAAATCGAGTGTTCTTATTTTTCAGTTGTTCAGAACTCATGACAAAGGCTGGGGTCTCCGAACTTTAGACGACATTCCAAAGGTAAGTAATATTACTAGCTGCTTTTTGTTTTTTCGTCTGAGTATTCCAGTGTTGTTGGCATGACTCTCCCTTTCATTCCTGATTGTTTGACTATCACTACTGCTTAATCTTTGTTGTGCGGTTGGAAAATCGATATCTTTATAAAATTTAGGCTATTCTCAGTTTTTTTGCAAAATTATCAACTTTTGTCTGGTGCAATCGGGCTTTGTGATTATTGATTGGTTAATTATTGGTCAATGGTTACAGAATTACTTTGTGGGTAAACCCTACTGTGGTAATAATTTTACCGTATTTTTATATTTACTAATACCTGTGTAATAATTGTTCATGGCTAAGCTTTGTTTTATTTTATCTATCTACTAAATCGTACATATCGTTTAGTCATTAATTCACAACTAAATTTCGTTTTATTTTTATTTACTAAGTCATATATCGCATAGTTTTTAACTGTTCACAGCTAGATTTCGTTTTATTTTTATCTATTAAATCATATATATATATATATATGTAATATCGACGTGACGCTGCTGCATTACGCACTTCCCTGACGCAATGCCCATACGACCCCGGCTATCGTGACTTCAAGGGCGGACCTGACGGGTTTCAATTACTCGAATGTCTTTTCCCGCGCTAGTCAGGCCCAAGAAATGACGGAGCTTAGCAAGCCGCAGGAGCGCTTCACAGGATGTGTTCTGATCCTGCCGGACGGGTTGCGCACGTAGTCTACGAGGTACTACCTTTGAGGTCCCCAGGGAGGTCGGCTCCGTCACCTGCTCACAGGCCAAAGAGACAGCACCACTATTCCCTATCCACGTCCAAACCCTGGAAGTGTAAAATCCTTTCTAACTTTCTAAAAATGGGTGATTTATTTAATTTTACTTTAGCCAGTGGCCCCCACTGGGGTCCGACAAATCCCTAGACGTTTAACGTCGGATCCGCGCGTATCTAAGTTTCTTATTTTGGGTGCTCAGCGTGAGTTTAAACTTATGTGAGTGTGAGTCGCACCAGACGTACCTTTACTACAAACGTAATTAACAACTTAATTGTAATCGGCGAGTCACGCTGAGGTTTGCTTCTTCGATGCGCGTGTCAAACCTGAACGTGGGTCGTCGATTTGGGGTGACGGATTTCAAACCCCTTCAATTCCTATCGCTACTACGGGCCAACAAAAAACTTGCACAAATTGGGTTTCCAGTGAGCATTTATTGATGAGTTGCACAAAATTTATGGGTACACGGACAGATACATATTGTACGGGCAAATACAATAAGCGTTATGTCACAATGATGGCACGCTAATATGCAATGAGCAGAGCTTCGATTGGAAAGGGTTGCGGAGTCGTCGCCTTTTTCACTGAACTCTCACAGCTGAGTCAAATCACAGCATGTACTGTGAAGCCTTATCTTATGACAGCTGCGCTTACCTTACTCAGACAAAAACAGTAGTGGGTCAAATTAAAATCAGTACTGGTGGGTGCTACGGTTGGTTATCGACATAATGAAGGCGCCATCGAAATAACTATTTGCTCAGTACTACATTCGCTAACAGGATTGGGTACTCCGACACAACAATAGGTTCGGGTAAGCGAAAGGCGGAAATGAGGTGGGGTATGTGGGAATGAGCGTGCATCGGGACGTTTGCGAGACTTCATCTTGCTCATTCAAATCACAAAACTATGGTACATGATAATCGGTTACTTATATTCGCAATTAATAGCGACGGGGTTAATCTATGACAACGTGATACAACAATGCTTAAGAATACCGTGACAAGAGTATGAAATATTCCTCGGTACGACTCCTGAATTCTATGATGCGACAGCGGTACGGTACCAAGTTTTCTTTCCTACTCGCATACATACATACGTATTTAAAATGACCCTATAAAATTTGCGGGGAAGCATCTAAATATGCTGGCTTGTTTATGCAATTGCTCCCTATCGAGCTACTCCACAAACATGATGGCATTGAGTCCCTAATTACAATAGATCCTTGGGCTAGGTCACCACAAAAGACGAACATTTGGAATACACCAACGTGGGTTATGCCAACCGAAAAAGGAACGATTGGGCGGGCTTGTCTTTCGAACGGCGCACGGGTCCCGGTGGAATGAAGTTGGGACCGAATTTTGAGCTTTTCCCAATAATATATTTTGTCGCATATACTATAAGGGTTGTACCTATGATTTTAATTGAAACGAGCAATATTAGTGGCGAGGCCTCGTAGGACATCGGCATTACTCTAATGATACTAAAGCCTGCTTTGATTTGACTTAGAAAACGTTCAAAAACGAGCTCAATTTGGTATCAAAACTTAATTGTTGTTTCGAGCAATTGCTGCTCGACGAAGCGAGGCGGTAAACGAAGGCCCCGGTTGATAAGACAACCGTAGCCAATTTTCTAGCTTAATCCTATTCGACACGCTTCCTAAAATCATTCGGTTCGCAATTTTCAGGCTAAATATTGAGCACGATTTGATCGGGTCTGAGGGAGACTTTTGACCTCAAATAAATCCTAGATTCGGCAGTGTTCCTCCATGCAACTTTGCACAGGTACTGGGCTTGACAGTACGTATCGATTTTCTAGCACCGGCTCAACGGTCCTCACAAAAATGGTCGCTCGGGCCGAGACCCGATAGACCCGAGGTCGCATTTAGCGACTTCGATAATCTTAAAATTTAAAGTCTTTTCATTGGTCATGTAACTTATCAACACTAGGGAAATTAATATTTTCCCTTTCTCAGCCAAAAGCAGTGTAAAGACAAGACCGAACCAGACTTGCGAAAACAGTCTAAACTATGGAACTTGAAGTTCAGCCGGGGAATGGATGCATGGTTGGGGTTTGCACTGCCTACAACCTTTGAACGGGCCACGGCTTTGCCGGGCTCGGTAGCTTAAACGAAAGGCCTAAAGGGCCTCTAAATATACGAGAAAAATCATCAAGTTTCCTGGAACGAATATCGAGTTATTAACGTGCAAAGTTCGGATAAGGACGGGTCCCTTTCGGGCCGTCGGGTTTGTGATTCCAACATAATAAAGTTGAATTTTATGATGATTCCTAAAAGTAGACAGACTTACGAAGAAACTGCGAGAGTTTCACTAAGATTCCTGGAGGGAATCCTGAAATATTTCGATTTTAACCATGTTTTCACATTTTGACAGGTCAGGCTACTTCCAGGCCATCGGGTTTGTGATTCCGACTTGTGGATACCAAGTTTTAAAGTGGTGTCCGGTAGCGGACATTCCTACGAAGAAACAGCGCGGGTCTCACCAAAATTTCTGGAGAGCCCCTTGAAATATTTTAGATTTAGTCTTGATGTTACATTTTTGGTGGGGTGAGGCCATTTCACAGCCGACGGGTTTGTGTTTCTGACTTGAAACCGACATGTTCTAGAATCCTATTCGTTAGTGGGCAGTCTTACAAAGAAACTGCCAAAGTTTCAGTAAAATTCCTGGAACTGATCGTAAAATATTTTAATTTTAATCTTGATTTTACACTTTGGTGGGGTTAGGCCTCTTCAAGGCCATCGGGTTTGTAATTCTGACATAATATTTGAACGTCTTAAGTGCTAAATCGATGACTCGGACCCCTCTCAAGATCCGGGTAAAATTTCGACCGAATTGTTGGAGAAATTCTCGAGCTATGTCGAATTTGCCTGGGTAGGCTATCTCGTTCATGGGTTATTAAAGCAAAACGTCGTCTCGTGATCCGGTGCGACTTTCAACTCAGGGTCGATATCTGAGACGCTATTATCACATTGCTAAAATTTTACTACGTTCATAACAGGGCTTGATCCGGCAATATCCGATTCCAATTTTTCCTTGTCTCTACTAACAAAACTTCAAAGTTGTCGGACGGCTTCGCGTCCACAGAAAACAATAAAATCAGAAAACATTTAGCGTAAAATCCTTAGCAAAATACTTGACCGTCGTAATGTGGCATGACTGCGGATGATTCGGAGTTCGACTAATACTTTCCAATCAAAACAGGGTTATTTAACCTCGGTCAACTCAATACTCAAATTTTTCAAACTTATCTCGACTCAGGGATCATGTAAAGCAATTCTAAGCGCAAGCGTTACGCTTCGTTTGTACCCTAGCTCATTGACCGAGGGAGGTCCAGTACGACTTCGGCTATTGGATTGATTTATTTGAAAGTCCGTTCACCAACACATGTTCGCGAGATCAGCTAGGACGGACGGAGCTATCACGTAAACCGAACTATGGACAGGGAGTCCATAGAAACTTTCACTCATAGGAGCTCGACACAACCGACTTGGTTCTACCCTTACTATTCCTAAAGCTAGCCCTGTCTGATATCAAAAATTTAGGTGGCTAATCCACCTCCCTGTCTATACTCACGTACTCTGGTCTTTCGAATCGACGTCCATCGCATCCATCCAGCCGCGACCACCATTCGGGAAAACCGTAAAACCAAAGCAAAACAGTAAAGCCAAAACACTAAAATCTATAAGCGCCAGAGTCGGTCTGCAAAACGACCGAACTCTGCGCTGCCGAAGTCGTACTGAACACTGACTTGTTTTCGCGTCTCTGCTTTTATACTCGGACTTTTGAAATTTTGAATTTTCAAATTCGTGACGGTTAAAGTGCTTGCTCAGCACTTTTGGTCCGAATCCTGATCTAATATTGCTTAACTAAACTAACATTCTTATCGGACACATTCCGATCATATTTCCCAAAATTTTGGGCCGATTTTATTATAGAATCTTATTTAATTTCTATGATTTACGACTTTGTTTACTATAAATCTATATAAATTCCTAAGCTTAATATAAAACTTTCAAGAAGCTTCTGTTTAAACTTAAAACTTAAAATGAAACTTAGGATCTATATATACCTGATGTGGAAGTTTCGGGAATCTGCTAGTAAACTTCTTATACAACTGTAATCTACCAAAATGCAAAACTATTAACGTCGAGCAGCAAAGTGAGATGGTCCAAGGCAACAAGTTAAAGTAAAACTGTACAAGTTTATACAAACTGTATGTATCGGCATTCACTGATAAGCAGCCAACATCAACTTAATATCAGTTTAATATTAACTTTGCAGCAATAGTGTTTACTTAATAGTCGGTCGTCCAAGCAGCGCCATTCCAGTGCTAACTTCATCCGTATATGAACTCTCTATGAGGCTTCTACGAATCTACAGCCGACATCTGTTTGCTTAAGAAGCTCAGTACTCAAATGGTCCTGTCAACTATGACGGTCTCTACTTCGATGTTTACTTTTATATTAATTTTATATTGAATCGATACTTTGCGCACGCGTGACCGGAATTAAGTTAGCGTTGTCTCAATACACGGCAATATCAATAATTAGAGAATATTCCTGGTGGCCTGCCATTTAATATTACTTTATACAAAACTTCGGCTGATAAGAAGTTTATTAATGTTAAAACTTCTTAAATTCTGTACTACCATATCAACGTTATATTAAATTTAGAGTGGCTTTGAAACTGAGATGCTTTCCCAAAAGATAGACGCGGCTTATGTAAACAAAAGAAAAGAAAGAACCAAGAGGTAAAAAGGGGAAGGGGAAGCCTGGGGAATGGCCGGAATGCCAAGGCACGCCCGGATTCGGACTCAGTACGTCCGACCGGACAAAATGATATGTAACAGGACCGTGTTCGGTCGACAGGGGGAAAATAGACTCTGGGGGAGGGTCCATGCCAAAATTTTCAAAATCGGGGTGTTTAACCGGCTCCCCTGGGTTCGGGGTACACTTTTCTGGGGAGTTTTGTATATATTTGGATTAGTCTCGGTACGGGGAATAGAATGAGTGGTGACACGCCATTCGTGGCGTCATTTTGAAATCTTCATATGGGGTATCTAAAAGTGGGGGCAGTGGGACCGGTCCGGGCTTAAATTAAAGCCTCGGTTCTGGGGATTCTAATGATATTACGCCTATAGTTTTACGACTAACTTTCGTTGAGTTATTGCATGAAGTGTGTTTTATCAGCTTGCGTACCTACATATTCGTCCCTAAGTTCGTGGGTCCGGGTCGGATTTCCACGAAACCGGTCTCACTCGAAAGACCGTAAAATTATCTATAAGAAATGTTAAGCACCAAATTTTGAAATTCCCAACGGTTCCGGAGTTATGGACCGGAGCCGATACTTTCGGTTTCTAAATTTCATAAATTTTCATTTTTGGTTTCTTATCTCAGCCAGCGAAATTGAACTCTGGTAGATAATATTTCGTAGAGCTCGACAAATTACCAGTGTAGCGAGCACTGGTAAACTTTATAATTCGACGTTGAACTTATAATTTTCAGGGAATTCCCTCAATTGCTGTTCGCTTTCGGGTGGACAGTCACCTTTTTTGTGGTCCTCATTCGTGAGGACGGTTGTGACGGGTGTCCGTCACGGCCACTATTTCCTATGGAAATTCGCAACCCGTTTCGAGGTCCTACCATTCGGGGTAGGGCTATACCGGTATATACTTTTATGCTGGGTACGGCGGGGGAGTCGTACCGTCCTAAACTTCTCTGCAAGCCGAGGATGGCAAGGGCTCGCCATGCTCGCGTTCTGTACCTATGAAAGATCAGTTTTGCCTGCGTGAAAATTCCTAGAATTCCTCCTAAAATATCCCAAATATGTTGCAGTCAAATAGCCGTACTTCCAACCTAAAAATTCACAAAAATTAAGACAAAATATGACAAACAGGGCACGTAAAGTCATGGTAAAACGCAGGCGCTTTTATGGCCTGATTAATCCAACAAAACGAGACAAATATGGTACGACATAATCATAGAACAGTATGCAATGGTAACAATAGGGCGGCGCTTTTATGGCCTCATATAATAACGGTAAACGGTATGAATATATATACAACAACCATATATATATATATATGTAAGTGGTTAACAAATGCTATCCCGATCAATCAGCAGGTTCGTGTACCTAAAAACATGTATGAGCAATAACATCAATTCCACGGTACACAATCATGTGATGCAATTATGGTAATATATATCCAAACGCGCCTTTATGGTCATCAACAGTGGTACAAGAATGATAGCAACAATACGTAACTCAAGTATATACCGATGATGCCTTTATGGCCAACGATACTATAGAAAAATCATGCAAACGCCAATATATATGTATAATAAGGCGTGCCATCGAGGCACTACAACCAATATGTATTTTGATGGATACAAATATCTGTATATACAGATACGATTCCTTGACGAATATCCATCCCTGAAATGGCAATAACGATACCCATCTCAATCAAAACAATGTCGGCGGTGCAGGCCGGAATACTAAAACTACGAGTCGGTTACATAGCGGGACTATTTGGGCCTAATTACTCTGTTTACCTTTATACTGATACATATCATGCTATTGAATTTGTTCCATTACGTACGTATTTGCCTTGATTTCAGTTCTGTTTCAATTATCAATAAATATACCTGATAATTTCTGATTTGTTGTGCTTATGTACTTATATAGCTATATTGATGTTGCGAGTTGTTTCAAGTACTGGTTTACGTATATACCGTGGTTCAGGGTTTGTGCCAGTTAGGCGATCTATATATGAGGTGACAACAGGGCTTCATGGTCGACAGGTATATGTAGAGAAACTCAAAATATATATATTCTTGCGCAATGAGGCGATTAATTGGTTCTGCTTACATAAATATACGTATTGTAAGGCGAGGGTGAGCTCAGTAGCCTTTTGGGCTAGTCCCGTCGGGTGTTCCGGGTTAGGGAAAAGCTAGTGACAGAAGTCGGAAAAGTTGGCCACTATACGCGTGGTCATGATTATTGGGGAACTCGACCAAATGTTGACCATTACACTATGGACGTGATTTTTTGTAGTTCGGAAAAAATGTTGTCCATTACACTGTGGACGGGATTTTTGGTACTCGGAAAAATGTTGTCCATTACACTGTGGACAGGATTTTTTGGTATTCGGAAAAATGTTGACCATTATACTGTGGACAGAATTTTTTGGTATTCGGATAAATGTTGACCATTGCACTGTGGTCAGAATTATTTTTTGTTCGAAAAATGTTGACCATTGGGGTGTGGTCAGAATTATTTGTGTCCGAAAAAATGTTAACCATTGGGGTGTGGTCAGGATTATTTGTGTTCGAAAAAATGTTAACCATTGGGGTGTGGTCATAATTATCGTAAAAGTTGACCATTATCGTGTGGTCAAGATTATGGGTTTTCGATAAAAGTTTGCCATTAGGCTGTGGTCAGGATTATCCACCTCGTAACGATCCATATGGATCTATTACACACACACATATATATATATATATAAGTTCTGAATTGTTAACAGTTAAGTTTCGTCTTATTTTTATCTACAAATTAGCATACATCGTTTAGTTCATAAGTGTTTACAGTCAAATTTTATTTTATGTATATCTACTAAATCATATATATGGTTTAGTTCTTAATTATTATTGTTCACAGCTAGATTTCGTTTTATTTTTATCTACTAAATCATATATATAGTTTAGTTCTGAATTGTTAACAGCTAAGTTTCGTCTTATTTTTATCTACAAATTAGCATACATCGTTTAGTTCATAAGTGTTTACAGTCAAATTTTATTTTATGTATATCTACTAAATCATATATATGGTTTAGTTCTTAATTATTATTGTTCACAGCTAGATTTCGTTTTATTTTTATCTACTAAATCATATATATAGTTTAGTTCTGAATTGTTAACAGCTAAGTTTCGTCTTATTTTTATCTCTAAATCGTATAATATCGTTTAGTTCTTAATTATTGTTCACAACCAAGTTTCGCTTTATTTACATCTACTAAATCGTATATATGATTTAGTTGTTAATTTATTTACAGCTAAATTTCATTTTACTTTCTAAATCATATCGTTTAGTTATTGTTCTCAAATAAGTTTTGCTTTATGTTTATCTACTGAATGGTATTTATCGTTTAGTTCTTAATTGTTCACAGCTAAGTTTTTTTTATTTTTATCTACTAAATCATATATCTATGGATTAGTTCTTAATTGTTTACAGCTACATAAGTTTCGTTTTATTATTTATCTAATAAATCGTACAATATCGTTTAGTTCTTAAACTGTTCACAACTAAGTTTCAATTTATTTTTATCTATTAAATTGTATTATATCGTTTGGTTCTTAATTGTTCACAGCTAAATTTTGTTTTATTTTTATCTACTACAGTACTCGCCAGAAATGAGTGTCACATTTCGAACGAACGAACATCGAACAGAAATCGAACAAAATTTATTTATTCTCGAACGCTTTTCGAACAAAGTTCGAACAGCTTTCGAACAAATTTAAAAAAGTGCGCCAAAATTTCGAACACGTCTCGAACAAAATTCGAACACATTTCGAACAAAATTTTGAATTTATCGACCGAACATCGAACGAACTTCGAGCGAACATCGAACGAACAACAATCATTTCTGGCGAGTACTGTAAGTCGTACATCGTTTAATTTTGAATGGTGTATACTTGATATTTTACGTACATACTGCGGAACTGATTAATGTGTAAGTTAAACTTTAAGCACAAAGTCTACTGCTTGATTACTGGCCTGTCCTCAGACCTCCGAAAAGTTTAGGAAGGACTTCGGGGGCCCCATGGTCATTATTTTCATTGGAAATTTCAAAGTTGGTGCAATAAATTTTGCTTAAAAATACTAAATATTCCAATATTTTCATGTAGTTTTACTGTCGTGAATGTGTTTTCAAGCTACCTGTGTTTTAGCATTATAAATAGTGGTAATAAATGTTAAAAACAATGGCGAACAAAAAACATAAATTTTCAGACGAAAAATTGTTTAATTTAGTTAAAAACATGGGAATTTCGGTCGAGTGGATGGGGGACGTACATGGGGAAAACCTCACGAACATGGGGGATTTGGAAAGTGGGGACCATCACTATGTATAGGCCAGAGGTTACCACTATTCTGTACCTGTAGATAATAATAATTACCCACCGCCTGATAATCCTTTGGTTGGGAAGGTTCGGTTTTAATGTTACGCTTCGTTTGATCTGAGTCTGCAAGGCCGGGCGTCCTATAATAATTATAACATATCCATGATTGTGAAGCAAAACCTCGCTGGTCTTCACAGATTGAGGTATATCCGTCAGGGATTTCAAGCTCTACCAGGATTTCCGCTGCTCTATCCAGGTAATACGCTAATGGTAATTTTGGCTTCTTCCAGGTCATTCCCGTTCCGATATCCCGAGGCGTTTTGAAGTGACAACAACAATAATTGTACTAATAAACGGCACTGGCCAGGATACTGGTGACATGTTAAGCGAGGGCGATATTACATTATAACGGGCACTGTTTTATATCCGTATTACAAGTAAAATGAACCACGGTAATGCTGAACGATGTACGTTGCTTGCGGGAACCAAGTAATGTAAAAGATCGATCGACGAATGGTGAACACAGGGTGTTGTAAAGGCTGGACAACACTGTAAAATGTATTTCCGAGACCAGGGATACCGTGAGGATATTGTTGTCTTAAGTAACCTTAGAAAAAGTGACCAGTAGGTATTTCTGGTTGTACAGAAATGTAAAATGACCACAGGAGTATCTCCGCCTTAATGCGTTCATGTGCTACATATTTTGACCCTATGAAAATGTCAGGTTACACACCTTAAACAATCCTGTAACAGGATTTCATCACCATGCATAGCTAAACGTGATTATATATTATAACTAATCATTTCTGCAGAGACATCAATTTGTATATATAATCCACAATTTTTCTTTCAGGGTGCATTCATCTGCACTTACTCGGGTCAGATTTATACTGACCATCAAGCTGATGCCGTTGGGAAGGAAACGGGTGACGAATACCTAGCTGAATTGGATTTCATCGAAGTTGTGGAAAACGAGAAAGAGGGCTACGAAGAAGATGTGATATTGCCGTCAGACTCAAAAGACAGGTAGTTAATTATTGTCAAACGGGTCATTTTGTTACCTATTCATCTTGTGCTATTGTTAATAATAGCTGTTTTATCAAAAATATATCGTGTGACATTGCTTGTAAACTTTTGGACTATATTTTGAGAACATATTGTGAACAAAATATTAGTTTTTGTTGGGGTTTGAATCATTAGTATAGGTTTTATTGTTTACCTGGATGCAGTCAGTCCAAGAGGTTTATGATGGTGAACATTATTACATGTGCTTGACGATTCAATACATTATAGTTAAACTAATTGCATTGTGGGTTATTTTGATGCAAACGTGTTACAAAATATGCGGTAGAAATGGCCTGTGCTTTTTGAGTAAACGGGCAGCAATCGACCAGTGTTTGACAGCAATAGTGTGACAAATGCAAACTACACTTCAAGAACGCATCTGATTTGTATTACAAAAATGCCGTGGTCCGCTCTGTATAATTTGAATTATTATAGTGTATGCATGCGTACCAGGGAGTAACCAGAATTCCGGCTCCGGCGAAAATCGTGTTCCGGTTGCGGTTCCGACAAAGAGCAAAAACCATACCAGAACCGGAATTTCGGTTTAAAATTTGTTTGAAATTTTCTATATTTTTACTTCATCTGTGGTCCAAACATATGTAATATATGAATACCTATGTAATACAACCAAGCAAAAGAAAAGATTAACTCAACAATTTACCGTGTGAAACGTAAGTAGGGCGCATAATTTCAGTAGGAATTTTTCATCTTAACCTGCAGGAGTTTGTTAACAAAACAAAGCCAGATCGATGCTTGTAGCAGCTACTTTGCACATTCAGAAGTCTGCGGGGTATGTTCGAATTAAACCGGTCCAACTTCGTAACAGAGCATGGATTACGTAGAAGTACTTAGCGTAAGCTTGGCTAACATAATTTTGCGTCAAGCACCAACCACTGCGCTTGTAAACTTTGTAAATCAGTCTACATTGAAGTAAAGTAACGTTGTCTGCAGCGCAGCCAAAAACTGCAATTAACTGTATTTATTGAAACTGTGCGAGCAGTATCACAGTTTTTCTTATTTGCAGCATTCTTATTTGAAATTTATCATCATTGTCATCTACCTTACGGGCATTGGTTGCTCAACGCTAGCCTAAACAGTGTTTTTTGACTACTGATCGGAAAATTGCCTTCTATTATAGAACCATATAAACCAATAATTTGAAGTTGCCTACAGAAAAACATGTAACAAGCGTATGTGTAGTAAAGGGAGGCGACTAGATACAGAGCAAAAGTGTTTATTCTATGCTCCATGCGTTGTAAGCACATTCAGTTTGACGCAATATACTCAAGTGTGTATAGTGGAAGGCATTTTTCCCTCTGGGTGTCCAAAAACCGACATATTGATCGATAAATAAAAAATATTAGCTTCCCCAGTCTTTTTAAAGTTTGAGAAAGGCAATAGTGTCATCGTAATACATTAGTTTAATGTAAAAGTTATTTTTATTATATTCTAAATCCACTGTACCGTCATTTCTTTCTTCATCTGTTTTACAATATATAAGTTTCGAAGACCAGGTTCCGGTTTAAATGGAAATATTTTGGTTGCTGGTTCTGGTTCCGGGTATTCCCTGGTGTGTACATCTTCAAACATCTGTAACAACACTGCTGTAGAATGATGCTAACTCAGTTTATCGCTTTTCAAAAGCTTAAACCTAAAACGATCATAATAAACACAACTTATGCAGTATGCGCTTCCCAAAAATAAGCATTATTGTACATAATGCGTTCGAGAAATTTAAAATTTTGTTCGAAATTTGTTTAGAAGCTATTTTGCGCTTGTTTGACATGCGATCCACAAATATTCGCGGAAGAGAGAATTTTGTTCCAGATTTTTCGCGTTTATTCGTTTGAAAATCAGCAGTCATTTTGTGGCTTTAGGTTGTACTACTTACATGGACTGAGATCCGAATTCAAGGGGGGTGCGGGGTCCTCGGGGGCACTTTGGCGTTCAAGCTAGGGTAAGCCGATCGGTTTGGATAAAGGCGGCCTCGAGAGATGAGGGAGAGCCGGAGCCTCGGCCTGGGGGGTGATTGGGGTAACCAACTACTGCCTCTATAAGCATCTGTGTTGTACTAGTTGCATTGTTTACATGAGCCGAATAGTAGTGTGTTGTCTGCTTTCAGTAGCGATTCTGACGACAGCGATCCGGAAGTAGTGGAAGTGACAGATCCATCATGTAATTCTTAGCTTATTTACTTTCGTAGTTTACTGTATTTGTGTTTAGAACTTTACATGTTACGATGATCCTTAATCTTTTGGCGTGAGCTATTATTTGATTTTAAGTAATGCCTAGGTGGTTAATGTTCACTTCTGGGACCATTGATAATTTTTGTCCTTTAGCAATGACCATGTTTTAGATTTGTATTTATTGTGTTCACAGTAAAGTCACTATGATTTCTTTTTTTTGTTTTATAAAAGTGAGATTCCAGGAATTATGTGCAGACGGATAAAAATCATAATAACACATTCGCAGCCTTTCCTCTTAGCTTACTTTCGGGTTAGTTTTCTATTCTTGAAATATCTACAAAGTGTATATATATTTTCTAATAATTCACGCATAACACTTCAATTCCAAGAACTAATTGACATTATTATTAATTATAATCATCTATTACGTGCCGACGAAGCTGAATGGATCACAACTAGTATTAATGTTTCAGCAGTTGTGACAAAGACAGGCCAAATCATTAATCCTATTACAATGGAAGAAACTACTCTCAGTGGCAAAAAGTCGTCGAAAGGTATGCTGTTTTGATGTACCCACGGTTTCAAATACATGTGTAAATGCCGCCTTATGCCAAATCATTAATTCTAATTCAATTCTATGCACTCCATTCGCTGAAAAATTTACCAGCGTGTATGAACCGGTGCCCCCTAGTTCCGAACTAGGGGTCACCCAATGTTGCCACAGATCATTTTAACAAGAGAGAAAGGGTTAAAATAATGTCAGAAACACTGCCAAGACGTTTTTCATGAGGAAAAAAGTGATTTGAAGCAAATTTTGATAAAATTTCGAAATTTTTAAATCAAATTTTATGTTATTTGGGGTGTTTTTACCAAGCAGAAACAAAAAAATTGTCAAGAGGCGATGAGCCAGGGGATCTCAAAATTTTGCCAATGAGCACGAACCGGGGGCTCCCGTTTTTTCCACTTGAAAATGCCAGGAGGCCCCAACCACCCCTTCCCAATTTGGAGATCCAAGCAACGGAAGAAACAACTCTCGGTGGTAAAAGGTCGTCGAAATGTATACTGTTTTGATTTACTCGCTGTTTCAAGTACATGTGCATATGCCGCTTTATTTTATTCTTCACTACAAAATATCCTTCCACAATAGTAACCGTTATCCTGTAACTTTACATTGCTTCAATCGGAACGCTGCAAACGATTCCTATGAAGCAACATAACACAGATTTTAAGCCAAGTTTGTCCCCACACTTTGGCTGAAAAACCCCAACCAAATTATATGATTAATGCTTAGATCAAAGCCACAATCCTTCTTACTCTAAACCTGTAACCTTAATCCAAATATGATTAGTCATAGCCTGTTTTAATACAGAGAGCCAAACGCATCACCATGTATAGTGGTAATCTTAAATGTGCAATGAGTATTTTTTCAACGAGCCAACACTCTTAATAAACAAATAAGAAAGTGGTCAAATAATAGCCAACTTCGCAGCATTAAAATCACAAACTACCACGTAACAAAAGCTCATTAATACCATTCGGAGATGTCTTTGTTGTGTATTGGCGAATGTTGTATTTATTTATTATGTTTCATAACTCATGATAGATGTTTCGATTTGCTGTATCGTGCCCAGGGTTTTTTTAAAACGGATCCTGGGTCCAGACCTTAGACGCTGGGTCCAGATATACAATCTTTGGCTCAAGAATTCGCGAATTTTTACACAATAAATAAACGTAATTACGTGTCTAGGATTCTCTGCATGTCCTAAGCCAGGATAAAGGATGAGCACTCATGAAATCCTGCTGCATGGGTCCATGAAACCAACAGCAAGCAACTATATACACATGTGAGCACGAGCGGCTGAAAGCCTGCACTTTGTAATAGAATTTATTAGCAAACCATATGTCTCCGAAGCCGAAACTGTCTTGGGTCCAGCAAAATTTTTTTGGGTCCACGTAAAAATATTTTGGTCCAGATCCACATATGGACCTAAAAACATTGGTGTTTGCGTCAAAGAGATATAGAAAAATTCTAGCTGTAGCGAAATTCCTTCGAATGCTCGCTCTATCAAAATATCATCGTTCATCACGCTCATAATTTCTCGATCATGGCTTGTTTTTACTAATATGCATTTTACATGTATATTTGTTTTCTTTTCAAACTTTGTAATAAAATGTCAACGAATGGCAGATTTGGAATGGTCCGTTTAGTTGTCAATGCCTTTCATTCACTTTATCGAGGTCAATTTGAACGCTACTGTCTTTGCATTTGTGACTCCTGTAATACTTATTATGTAAATTAAACGGTTTATTGCGATAAATTTATACCAAAATGTTTTATGCTTTCTCATGTAGGTACAAAGATACACATATTTACAGATTCTTGTCAACAGGCTCAATTTTTTGATAGCAGCCCTGTCTGATAGCCAGTATTTTACCTTGTTAAATTTATGGTCGATGCCAGAAAACCTACCAAAAATTAAACTGGACCTGATAAACATCTGTTCCTGCTACCCTGAGCGCAGCATTGGCTTGGTCGTAATTTTCAAAAAAAGCACCCAAGTCGGTGATATTTCCTTACATCTCTGCTCGAACTTATCCTAGCTCCGTGTATACATAAGGTGATCTTCAGTTGTTGCGCATGAACGCCCAATCTGCCTCAGGCAATATGCTTGGGTAGCCGAGAAAAACCAATTTAATGGAACCGTAGAACTTTTTGCACTCAGTGAAAAATATGCAATTTTGGAAAAATACTTTGAAACATTTTGCTCCGTCGTCTTTCACTTTCACGCCAGAATGAGCATGTATTCTTATTTATAGCGTGTACATTTATCTTTGTTTTTACCATAAGCTAATTCGCCAGCTTATTGTATATTAAGGTCCATTTTTAGAAAGCCGAGAAAAGTTTAGAAAAGACTACTTCAAAGAGAAATACTGCTATATTATGGACGCGAAGACGAAAGGAAACGTTGGCCGCTACTTGAATCATTCGTGTTCGCCGAATGTATTTGTCCAAAACGTATTTGTCGATACACACGACCTAAGGTAAGTGCATACTATTGTATCGATATATAGTCAACTTTCAGACTAAACACCATTTACCGAGAAACATATCACGACCCCATAGCAAACTAATACAATGGCAAATTACTGCTGACATTTCTGCAATAAAAATATGTAAAAAACCTATCATATTGTATCGATATATAGTCAACTTTCAGACTAAACACCATTTACCGAGAAATATATCACAACCCCACAGCAAACTAATAGAATGGCAAATTACTGCTGACATTTCTGCAATAAAAATATGTAAAAAACCTATCATATTGTATCGATATATAGTCAACTTTCAGACTAAACACATAGACATAGAGACATAGAGGATATACTTGGTAGCATGGCATATTTATGTTTCTAACTTTGTAGATTTTTAGGTTTTGAGTAATCCTAACAATTGTATCCGTTTGATTAGTAATTCGACTTGGAAAAATAATTATTCTCCGTAATATTACAAATTTTTGTTTATTTCAAATATCTTAACGACGGGACAGTTTTGAAAGATATAAGTTAACGATAATGGAATTTCTTTCATATTTGTATCAACGTTTCGTTATGATGATTTATTTGTTGCATATTTTTCATGAAAATCTGTATTTAAACAGGCCGTGCTTCGTATTACTCTGGAAGAGGTCTGCGATTTCGTTTATGTTTGACCCGCGGTAAGTAACAGTCGGAGACCAAAATACAAGTGTGCCAAAAAGTATGTAACTTAACTAGCCTGTTCACAACCCTCCGAAAAGTGGGGGAACTTAGGGGGGGCATGTTAATTCAAAGTGGGGGACAAATTTTGCTCAAAAATACTAAATATTTCTGTATGTTCATGCATTTTTACTACCGTGAATGTATTTTCAAGCTAAAACGAACTATATTTTAGCATTATAAATAGTGGTAATTAATGTTTCATAAACAATTTGCAAACAAAAAACAAATTTTTGTAATTAGTTGAACATGGGGGTTTTGGCGGACGGACATGGGGAAAAGCTCACGAACATTGGGGGTTTGGAAAATGAGGGGTCTCTGCCTCTCCGACTGTGAACAGGCCAGGCTTAACAACGTTTGTTTGTAAATTATCATTGCAACAAACAAACGTGACAGCTCCTACATCCCTTACTTGGTACTTACGACGCTTTTCGTTTGTGTTTACATTCGGTCGTAAAAACGAACGTTCTAACGTTCATTTTTATGCACCTGGTCAATCACAAAACAGTATAATTTATTTAGTATTTATCGTTAACCGGTAGGTCAATGATCAGTTGAAACATAAGGAGTCCAAGGTTCGTCACCGCAGGGGTAGATGATCACGGCAAGGGGGTAGGCCAGGCGGCATAACCAAGAATTTTCTCCGGGTTCCCCAATTGTCTTCATAATTGTCTCCATTTTCCCTTAAACCATTTTGAAATTTTGCTTAAAATTTTCCACTCCGGTGGGGCTTGTGAGGCCTCGGGTAGTGCTGCAGAATTCTATTGCAAGGATTCTTTTTATACTGATTTGTAAGCATATATACTTTTCTTTAATATCTTAACATTGCAGCACTATTTTCATTTTATCAGGTTTCCGTGGGTGGCATTCTTCGCAATTTCGAGGATAGCCCGTGGAACGGAACTGTGCTGGGATTACAACTACGAGGTTGGTTGTGTCGAAGGCAAAATTTTGCATTGCCGATGTGGCGAGTCAAACTGTCGTGGACGATTGCTGTAGCGTTTCAATGTTTTCGGCGGTGCAATGGAAACATCGTGCTGCCTATGATGTCGGAAACTATTATCATTGTTATGGATGACGCAGTTCGGAACATACACTCTGCCGTCGATATCCATATATATTAATATCTATGCAGTTTATCGCACGTATCGCTTGAAAATCTTAAGTCCCGTATTGCTTCATTGTAAATTACAGCCATCGACACACTAAAAACGTAATTCCAATTCGACCACCAGAAAATTAACTTCGGGGTACGCGTTCGGTTGCTCCGTTGTAAACGCTTCCGCCATATCCAGTTTGCCCTATATGCAAAAATGCAGGGAGTCCTCACCATCGATGACAGTTGTGTGATGCGACCAAATACTCTTATTTTCTTTATTATAGTTCGGTTAGCTTGTTGTGTATATTTATTGCGCATTAAATTTTTGTATTTAGCTACTACGGTTGTCGGACAGAATTAATGCATGCGCAACAGCGTTTAAGCGCACATGCACGAAGTCGCGTTGAAACGCATTACGTGCGGTTTTTGTACAATTGATTCTGATCGTGACAGTAGTAGCGTTTGTGTGTTTGACCACACAAGGCGATCAATCGGAGTGTTTGGAATCTACCAACGTTTTCCCAATTTCTGTTATACTTAGGCTTGCAGCAGTGAGAAAACATGCTTGTTCCTTGCACATACTTCTTAGTTGGGAACTAAAAATATCCGTTGCAGTAATTCTGAATTTTTCGCGTTACACGTCTGAAGCTGACGTTGGCGACCAAGCTAGTCTATATCTTTGTCTTTTGCAGACTGATGATTAACCGTTTCCTTTTTAAACCAAAGCTTAGCTAGCACAACCTTGAACAAACTTTTGCTCCAGTCGCGGATTGAACTTAGATCACTCGAATGAAAGTCTTATACGCTAGCCACTGCGCCATTTAGAGCTATTGCTCGGTTCCTTATGCAACCTCACAACGTGAAACAACACCAACGCCTGTATGAAAGCACCCCCAACGACAAACTCAGCAACTATTAACTCGCCACTCAATTTACAATGCTACAAATGTGCCAATATACGAATGAAAGGGCTACCTTTGGCAATCAACTCATCGTTTTTATTGCGAGCATTCCTTTGGCATTATTGCACCTTTCATAGAATAATGCGATTAAAGTGGTGCAAAATTTTCACTGACACTTTTATACGCTTTATAGTTATGCACAATCAGTTGTGCGTAAAATTTAATTATTGGTATTTACATGTGCGAACAAATTTTATAAACACGCTAATGTGCGAAGATTAAACTTATGCGCTAGAAAGCGTGTGTAGTGTTTCAGTTACACGCAATATGTGCATAAAACATTTTCCTGTTCACGAGCCTCAAGCGTAACTTTCAAGACACGTGCGACTATCCGTGCAAAAATAAAAAGTTATGCACCGTAAAATCCGCATAACTTCTATTTATATGTACTAAATAACCGTACTCTATACGCTCCCTTAGTTATTCGAAACCGCTGATTTATGCGCACTTAACAACTCATTATAGTTAGGCGTTTGTTTGTGAAAATTGAAATGCTGTGTTGATCTTCGCGTATTATTCCGTGAAACATGAAATTCGGTATATCACTGTAACTGACAGCATTATACAACTGTTCGACGATTTGAGTTTGTGACGGCTATATAACTGTTAGGGTCGGATGTTAAATGCATGTTATGCCGTGCCCGATATACTACCTGAGCCTTACAGCTAAGTTGCTATATTAGCCATATACTAAAGCCTAAGCCGAGGGCCGACGCCTCCAAACCTTCGCTATAAGCTGTTCTTTTTTCTAACGATATAACGTCCTTCTCTAGCAGTGATGTAAGGCTTGGTAAGGACAACGCCTTGTCTAATCAAGTAACACAGAAACATACACAGGTATCCAAAGTATCATCATGATCAGATCGGCTTGTCTAAACCGAAGACGGCAGCATCTACTACATACCACAAGGATTGTCATGTTTCCGGCAAAACTTGAGCGGCTGCGATGCTCAATATGCATCCCATTCAGATTTCTTCGACATTGGTTGATCAACAACAATCACAGCCGTGCCTGTATTTACATACTTAAAGATATTCAGTGTCAGTATGGCTTTCCTTCTGATCAAAATTGGATTAGAACGTGATCCAACCTGACATGATCAGAACGGCTAATCCCAGCCGAAGACGGTATAACAGCAGCATCCACAGCGGTTTCTTGTTATTTCAGACCACACAAACCACATATCGATATGTACTCTTCAGTACACACGTTTTGCTCATGACCAACATGTTAATACACAACTTCACGATCGTTTTGATCAGCTTCAGTACTATGTACATGCAAAGCTTCTGATTATAAATTTGTATTATTATCTAAGTAACGTAATGTGCGGTACTGTTGTGTGGTTTAAACCTTACATAGCTACGTTTTCTTAGCATGGTAAAGCAATTGCCTATAGGAAAACTATTTTGCACACAAGGTGTGAAAGTGTTTCGAATAATCACCTGAATAGAGCTGGGTCAATTTTAGCTGATTACTGGCCAATTTGTTTAGAAGTTCGCACACAAAACTTACAAAATTTTTTGCATAACAAAGCTCGGTGTGTTCGCACACAAAACTTTCAAAATGCAAGTAGCCTATTTAGCGTTTCGGAACGCAGTTATTGTGAAAGTGTAAAAAGGTGCATTGTGTTAGCTAACGTTACTTAACCGTTTTTGTAAATTAGATACTAAGCGTTCGCAGAAAGGAAATGTTTGGAAATAGCGTTAGGTTATTGTAACTATTACTTTGTTCTCTAACTATTGTAGATGATATCAAAATAGGATGGTAGGCGGCGCAGCTTAAGTTTACTCGTATATAAGCTGTTATTTTTTCTAGCATTTAACATAACGCCCCTCAGGGTTACTTAGGCCTCCGGTTTTGTAATTTTAGTCAATATTTAATGTATGCTTAACATATTTTGTTCATGTTTTGGTCCACGTAAAATACCACGGGGCGTGTTTTGATCCAATGAAAGCCTAGGGTGTATTTGGTCCTAATGAGGCCTATACGGCGAAGCTCTATTTACATGCACTGTAACTTTGCCTGAATTAATTTTAACTCAGCCTGAGTTATATCGTTTGAAACCGGATTGGATTGTTTCAGAATGAATTCTATTAACTCACGCTGCTGAGTTTAACATTTATATAACTCAGGCACGAGTTAACTGTGTCTTAGTTAATTTAACTCAGAGTGAATTAGAAAAATTCTCAAGAATTCTGAGTTTGAAAACTAACTCTGTGTGTATCAGTTTTATGCAGTTCAGTGTAGCTGAGTTAGATTTGTATCTAACTCACTAATTTCAAACAAACATCTAAGCTAGAATACACGTAACTCAGAGTTCCATGCCAAACTCAGCATCAGTTAGTTTGAACTCAAGGAAATTTAACTCAGAGTTCTTAGTTAAAATCTAATTCACTTACAATTTATTGCAGTTTATCCTTAAAATTTTAGTTTAGCGCGTGGTTGAGTTCCGCGGCAGCCCCCGATATTTAATCTTAAGTTTAGTATTGCAGGCCTTAAAAGTTCAAATAAGGCGCTTAACTTTATGCTTTCGCTTGAGGGTTTTATATTTCGCACATTTTTGCGTAAGTTTCGCATTTTTCAAGACATTACGCAATTTTTTCTTACAAGAAACGTTAATTACTCATTTGAACCATAAGCCAAGGCATGGCGATACAAAAACAGCAAGCACCGCACTTGGCAGAAGCTAGTTTTTCCTCTAAATTGTGGACGTTTCTATCTAAATGTTCATATAGGTCTTTCCAATGTGTAACAAAAATACACACAACCGTTTAGGCTAAGAGGATATTTCAGACAAATATATATATACAGTGGTAAATGAGTCACAAATTTTTGGTTTAGTTGTACTTGAATTGGAAAAATTATTTTTATTTTTAAGAAAAACGTAAATTACTTAATCGGCAAAATACAAAAAACCTAGGCTTCTGTGGCATATCGATGACATCGCAACGTGCATTGATTACGCCCCTAGGCTTGATTTTGACGCATGATTTTATACTTTGTAGTACTTGTAGCTTCTGTTATAGTAAAACTTACGCTTCTTTGCATTTTAAACGTAAAGATTTGATCACGTCTTGATTTGTCACCGAAGAGCGCTATTGCTTTATAATGTATAATGCCCTTTGTAATGAGGTCTAATAAAGTAAACGCTGCTGCAGGCAATAATGCGAGACTAAACTTTGTATGAGCCCAGCAATAATCCTCTTTTGTCATTTCCAAAAAAAATTGGTAATCGAACGTTTTTGGCGATCCCATATCCATCTTGAAACTGTTTAAAAACATTTTTGCCACGAGCTCCAAAGCGTATGAATTATGTTACCGAACATTTTATAGAAATTGTTAGGTTGTT
>JASANE010005278.1:0-18811 GCA_030248225.1 Trileptium ribeirensis | reverse complement strand
TAAGGACAGTAACGAATAAGCGCAGTTATTGGCTTTGTTAGATAATTATTTCAATATCTTTATCGATTTATATACTATTTTTAAAACTGACGACCCGTAGAGAATTTTTAATTTCAAGCACAACACTACGCGTAGTACAAGTACCTATATGAAATAATAATTACTCCAATTTAGTGGCAACTGCACCAAATTAGCTTCTTGTTAAAACTTTAATTTATTTTATAATAAATGCTGCCGTGATCATTATTGGTGCTTGGGCGAGTGACGGTAAATATATTCGTCTCTTAATATGCCTAATACACCAAAACCAGCAGAAATTCTAAATTTAATAAAGGGAAAGATTTCGCACTTTATCAAACCGTACGATAGAAGACAGCGCTTCAATTACACATCGCGATTTGCTTTTGAGGCGCATGATCATGGAAGGAGGCATAAAAGGCTAGGCTACCATCATTTTTGAAAAGAGGTCGCCGAAAGTACGGCCTTCCCAATATTTGGGTAGCTTTGACCACCTACCTTTGAGTGCCGTAATGCGCCCTGACGTAATTGCATTCAGGTACCTGCTTGAGAAAAGCGAAAAAAATGATTAATTCGTTAAGACATATACTATTAGCAATTTACTAAATCGTGATATAAACAAAACTAAACAAACAGTGCACAACTGGTGATAGTCATCTTACGCAACATTTTTGCGACATCTGGCAATCCAATATTCAACACCTGCGACATGCCTGGTTACGATAAACAACAGCCATCCAGCGACCGCCGCGCATCAAACGTCACTTCGGTCAGAACGCCCATTTCTGGCAGTCAACCGTCAAATACAACAACAAACCGGAGTCGAAAAATACCGCCTCCGGTGCCTCAACAAAGCAGCACAGCCGCTGATACGGCATCAAAATCTTCGCCTGCGACAACAACATTGTCTAGCGCAAACGTTCACCAACGGTCAGCAATACGATCTTCAGTTTGCTGCGAATGTATGGCGGAAGGGGGCAATGAATGCTTTGAATGCGGTCTCTGTGCGTCTTGGATACATTATAGCTGCGCAGGCATCGACACAACACTAGTCGAAGCTCTTGCGTCTAACGAATTTGTCGTCATACTGTGCCGAGCCTGTCAATCAATTGCGGAATCTAAACGATCAGCAAAACTTGACGGCACGACACCGACCACTGCCGATCGCCTAGACAGTATCGAACGCCAAATAGCATCCATTGCGTCGGCTGTCGGCCAATTTTCAATATCTGATGCTGTGACACCGCCAACGCAACAACCTGCTACAGGAAATACAATGAGCTACGCCCAGCTAGCCGCCAAAAATGTGGGACAGAGAGGCCGGATCATCAATCACCCACCGTCACCTGAAAGCGAAGATGAAAAACATCGTCGGTGCCTTGTAATCCGGAACCTTCCAGAAAAAGGGCGCGATCATCAAGACGTGACCGAAATTTGTAAGTCGCTCGATCCTTCCGCTACTGTAGACTGTGTTTACAGAATGGGACCACTACGCGAACCAAAGCCCGGTAGTCCTCCGTCCAGCCGTCTAACTAAAGTGTGTTTTAAAGCGTCAACAGTTGCGCGGAACATTCTGAGCCTCGCACCGAAACTAAAAAATTTTGACAGCTATAGAGGCATATATATCCGACGCTCGATGCCTGAAGATGAGCGGAAACGTGTCGCTGCGCTGCGTGGTAAGGCTCGCAAGCTTAATGATGACGCAGAACAATACCAGAACAATCGTTCGCATTATGTTGTACTCAATGAAAAATTAGTAGTTTTCAAAGATTGCGTTCGACAAGATGGGCGTCTCGTCGGTGGAAAGAGATATCCTGTAAATTATGAATTTGTGAATGATGCCCATGGTAAACTCTCGGTTCAGGTAAACTGAGAAGGGGAGCAAAATCACCAAAATACTCAGATCAAAATGTGCTTAAGTGCAAGTATTTCAACGCTCATAGCCTCTGCAACAAAATGAACGAACTTCAAATGTTGCTTGAACCGAGTGTTTACTCTGTTATAGCGGTCACTGAAACCTGGCTACATAATGATGTCCCGGATAGCATGATTACCACAAGCCAGTATAAAGTTATTCGTAAGGATAGAACAAACCGAAGAGGTGGGGTGTAGCTATCTTTGTATCTGAATACCTAAAATTCTGTCCTGTTCAGAATTCTACTTTTGACAGTTTAGAAATAATTGCAATCGACGTTTTATCAGACCCCAAAATAAGGTTTGCGTGCGCTTACCGCCCGCCAAATTGTACACATGAATACACTGAGCGCCTTGCATTAGCTTTCTGCCACATAACTAATGTGAAATGGCCTGTGGTAATACTTGGAGATTTTAATTTGCCGCATGTAGACTGGCAATATCTTAGCTTTCCTATAACGCCAGAGTATCAGTCATTCTTTAGTGGTATAGCACAAGCAGGACTTCAGCAGCTTGTCTCTTTTCCCACGAGAGAAAATAATATTTTGGACTTAATTCTGACTAACTCATCCATGACAGTTAGTGGAATCGACTGCTGCGAACCTTTCTCGGGTTCGGACCATTTTTCAATCGATTTTCATGTATATGGAAAAATAGTTTCCTTTGAAAACCAAAACAACCCCGAATTTGATTTTAGAAAAGCTGATTTTCAAAAACTGAATAAATTTCTTTTATCTGTTGATTTTATTCAAATGTTCTGTTCATTGTATGATGTAAACGATATGTGGTGTCTTTTCTATAATATTTTGCTATTTGGTTGCGAGCTGTTTGTTCCTAAGAAGACCCTATCCCGCTCTCTGAGCAAACCGAAATATCCTTCTTATATCCAGCGAATTGAGCGCGAGAAAGCTAAACATTGGAAACTTAGCAAACGCACCGGAGACTTTTCCGAATATAAAAAGGTGGCCAGAAAATGGTCAAAAGAAATTTCAAAATTTATACAAACCCGGGAGAGCAAAATTCTAAAATCACGCGACAGAAACAACCTTTTTAAGTATGTTAATAAGCGTTGTTTCTCGAAATTTGGTGTTGGTGTGTTAAAAACCGCGTCAGGCGAAATACTTATTGAAGATAGTAGTCGCAGCGAACTACTCGCTTCCAGTTTCGCCAGTGTATTCATTACCGATGACGGAAACACGCCACTAACCGCTTGCAATCCAAGCAGCCATAAATTATCTTGGGTGCCCTTTACGCCCTTAAACGTTTATAATGCACTATCAGAATTAAAAAATAAACACAGTCATTCACCGGATGGCCTCACTCAATATTTCCTTCGCCAAATAAGGGACTCGATATGCTTCCCGCTCGCCTACATATTTGAACAATCGTTCATTAGTGGCGTGCTTCCTGATATTTGGCTTCACGCTGATATAACAGCTGTTCATAAGAAAGGAGATCCTGGAGACCCATCAAATTACAGACCTATTTCTCTGGTTTCAAACGTGTGCAAAGTGATGGAACGAATTATTAACAGCCATCTAAGGTCCTTTTTTAAACAACATGACCTCATTGCACCTAACCAGCATGGATTTGTTGCAAAGAAATCTACCGAAACTCAACTCCTTGAAACAGTTTACGATTGGGCAACAGCTGTTGACTGTGGAACAGCTGTTGACGTAGTATATATTGACTTTGCCAAGGCATTTGATACGGTTTCTCATTCTAAACTACTCAATAAGCTGCATTGTGCTGGCATATCAAATTATCTACTGCGCTGGATCGAAAATTTCCTTTCCAACAGAACATTTAGTGTCAAAATAAATAATACAGTGTCTGCTCGACGTACAGTTTCATCTGGAGTTCCGCAAGGCAGTGTACTAGGTCCTACTTTGTTTTTACTATACATTAATGATATTGTTAATCAGAACTTTAATAACGTTAACTGTAAATTATTTGCGGATGACGTCAAACTGTACGCATATATTCCTCGTCAGAATAGCTATATTGGAACTCAAAGTCTACAAAACGCGCTTAACTGCATCGAAATCTGGTCAAGAGAATGGCAACTTTCAATATCGGCACCAAAGTGTCAAGTTTTACATCTAGGATCTACGAATCCGAGACATAGCTATTTTTTGAATAATGAAATTATTCCCTCTTGCAATCACTGTAAAGATTTGGGGATCACTATGTCAGAAAATCTCAAATTTAGCACTCATTGTAATAACATCGTTTCCAAAGCCTTCCGTATATCTAATATGATATTTAGATGTTTCAAGACGTCTAATATTGAAGCGTTATTGTGTGCTTATACCAGTTACGTGAGGCCTATTCTTGAGTATGCATCTTCCGTGTGGTCACCTGTTTTTCTCACTGAAATTGATATTATTGAGAAAGTGCAACGATACTACTCCCGCAGAATTTTTACTAGAGCCGGTTTAGAAATGGTGTCCTACAACGATAGGCTACGCCATTTAGGTCTTGAACCGCTTGAAAAACGCCGCTTAATAAATGATCTAGTAATGACATTTAAATACCTTCATAAAGAAATAGACAGCGCGGCTCATGATTTTTTGAATATAATACTATTACGATCACCAGAGGTCACCAGGCAAAGTTACGAAAAAAGAGCTCAAACCACAGTTTTGGACCACAAATTTCCTTCACGTATTATAAACCAGTGGAACAAACTGCCTGCAGACGTCTTTGCCAAAGCCTCAAATTTCAAAAAATTTAGAAATGTTCTTAAAAACTCAAGCTTTGAAAATTCCCTTAAGTACGACAGAAACCTATGACTCAGATGTAAGTGGAGATTTTGCTCCCTTTCTGTTTAAACTTTATTAAGAATATAAACTTTTTGTAATTATGTATTCTTTGTTTTATAAATTTATAATGCATATTGTTTCTTGTTACCAGTAACGAGGATTAGTAAGCCATTGCCTCAGTTTCGGGCTCGCTATGACGGCCTTAACGCCAGAGCAACCCCCGTTACGCTGATCTCTCGACTACTGGCATAAATTCTTAATAAAATTTGTTGTTGTTGTTATTTTTTTGTTGTCGTCTTTGTTTTTGTCATCAGCTGTTCACACGAGTTTCGTCCGTTCAGCTGTTTTTTTGATTTCTCTGGGTTCAAGTAATGTTCCTCTTTCTTTGGAGACTGGCATGGTTCCCCATGCGTATATAATTGTCATGTGTTGTAACCACAGTTTCGTCCTCTCACTCACCTCTGTGTTCTTGGCTCTTTTGCTTTTCGCTAGAGTAACAAGTCCTTAAGGTAATGATGGGGGTAATAAGGACATATTCCCCGCTCTCCAGCCGTCCTTTGGGTTAGAGATACCACCGCTTCTCTCTTTGTTTTTGGAAACGGGGTATTCCTTGGGAAAAGGTTTTGGTGGGCCTTCTGTTTCCTTGTGTGTGCTAAGAGTCGGTTCGTGTGTCCTTAGGAAACTTGTTGTGGGCATCTCCAGGTATGTTGCGTGCGCGTTGGGGGTGTTCTTGTTGTTTGTTTCTTGTCTGACCGTTGCCAGGTCGTGAAGTGAAGGTGGTCCTAGCCTTCCGGTGCTCCCGTGGTTCTTTGTAGGTTCATGTTCTCTTTTTATTTTATTATTATAAATACTTTTAACACGCGCTTCTCTCGTTTTTGCCAGAAGACTGAGCAGGGCGGTGTATAGTATACGTTCGTAGCATGTATGGTACGTTACTTAGTATATTGTTTTGTATAGAATACATTTTATCATGTGTTGTCTTTCATTTTCATTTGTATGTGGGAGGAGAAAGGTTGTTTTTTTTTTTTTTTGTTGCTGACGTCGTCATTTGTTGTTCGTAGGGAGCTTGGTAGGTTTGTTCCTCTTTCCCGAGGTTCTCCAATTAAAAAAACTATTGTTTCTGATTACATCAATCCGAAGTGTTCGTTCGTTAGTATGACGTGCCACTGATGAGTGGTTTAGCATGTCTACGATGTATGACGGTGTGTTGGAAGTCAGAACATTGTAAACCACCAATAAAATTTTGTTCTTTATTAGTCGATCTAGGGGCAACCAATGCAGTTGCCTCAGGACAGGAGTTATATGGTCATATCGAAGAGTACCAGAAACAATTCTGGCTGCCGCATGCAAAATGCGTCGTAGAGGAAAGAGGCGAGCACAATTTAAACCGCCATACAGCGTATTACAATAATCAAGTCACGACATAACAAAAGATCTGGCGATTGTATGCGTTGTTTCATAATCTAGGCGGGTTCGAAGTCTACCAATTCCTCTCAGTTGCCATGCACAAGTTCCTGCCAATTCTGCAATGTGTTTTTCAAATGTTAATTTCTTGTCAGTTATTACACCTAATATGCTTATGGCATCGGTGGGCTGTATTAATTCATTACCAATGTTTAAAGGTAGGCCTGTATAGTTTTGACGGCTAAAGTATATAAGTCTGGTTTTAGATTTGTTGAGCTTGAGTTTGTTTTCATAAAACCAATTATTTAAAGATAGAAATAAACGTTGCATCGACTGCAGTGTTTCAGATTCTTCTTTGATATGAAAAGATTTATAGACCTGGATATGATCAGCATAACTGTGAATATTGAAACCTGCAGGTGAAACCATTTCCATAACTGGAGCAATGAAAATATTAAAAAGCACTGGTCCAATAACATTGCCTTGTGGCACTCCGCTGTTCGTTGTTATATTTTTGGACATAGTCTGCCCCAGTATTATAGCTTTTTGTTAGAGACATTTATAATGCGGTAAATTATTCTGTAATAAGATTGTTTGGTAACGCTCTAAAAAAATTTAATTAGTTCATGGTTGCTAATGAATGTAGGTTCTTGCAACATGATCTGAATAGCGTTCATCGATGGGCTGTTGAAGTTCATGTCCAGCTGCTATCTGAAAAGTACTCGGAATTACATTTGGATTACCATAATCCTATGGTTGATTACTTTGTGGATAATAAAAACTGCTAAATTCACCTATTTCGATGCGTGATCATAGTGTGATGATTGAATCGAACCAAGTTAATGAGCTCGTAACACAAGTTAAATGTACCGTGCTAGTTTATTCAGTATTTAGGTATTTTCAGTATTAGAATCCAATATTTTTGCTAAAAATATTGTTTATATACGTGCAAAAGTAGAATATTTTCGTGAGATATAGAATAGTTACCATATTAGTGACATTAAGAAGCTTGAGAAAATACAACGGTTATTCATTCCAAAAATTAATGCACTCAGAAACTTAGAATACTCTGAAAGACTAGTTAAAATAAACTTTAAAAATGAAGTTGCTAGAATATCGACGACAGTTCAAGAATTTGGTAATGGTATATTGAATTATCAATAACACAATTGAGATTATTTTCCCGACTTTTTCAAGTTCGCGGCAGTTTTATTCATAAAACTACACTCAGAAACATTTTGTAGAGTGTATATTCCCGTTCAAATATAAAGAAGCGTTTCTTTGCAGGCCGTATTAAGATTCCATGCAATATATTGCCTTAGTCTGTAGTTTCTGCTCTTAGTTTATCAATTTTGAAAGCACGCATGAGTTAATGTGATTTAACAAGATTCTTAAAGGCGAAATGTACGTAGCCATTTTTGGTCTTTTCCACCTCACCTTCTCATTGAATAGTTTCTGCTCTTAGTTTATCAATTTTGAAGGCACGCATGAGTTAATGTGATTTAACAAGATTCTTAAAGGCGAAATGTACGTAGCCATTTTTGGTCTTTTCCACCTCACCTTCTCATTGCAGAGATTCTGCTGTTAGTTTATCAATTTTGAAGGCACGCATGAGTTCATGTGATTTAACAAGATTCTTAAAGGCGAAATGTACGTAGCCATTTTTGGTCTTTTCCACCTCACCTTCTCATTGAATAGTTTCTGCTCTTAGTTTATCAATTTTGAAGGCACGCATGAGTTAATGTGATTTAACAAGATTCTTAAAGGCGAAATGTACGTAGCCATTTTTGGTCTTTTCCACCTCACCTTCTCATTGAATAGTTTCTGCTCTTAGTTTATCAATTTTGAAAGCACGGATGAGTTCATGTGATTTAACAAGATTCTTAAAGGCGAAATGTACGTAGCCATTTTTGGTCTTTTCCACCTCACCTTCTCATTGAATAGTTTCTGCTCTTAGTTTATCAATTTTGAAGGCACGCATGAGTTAATGTGATTTAACAAGATTCTTAAAGGCGAAATGTACGTAGCCATTTTTGGTCTTTTACACCTCACCTTCTCATTGAATAGTTTCTGCTCTTAGTTTATCAATTTTGAAGGCACGCATGAGTTAATGTGATTTAACAAGATTCTTAAAGGCGAAATGTACGTAGCCATTTTTGGTCTTTTACACCTCACCTTCTCATTGCACTGCTTGTTGTGTATTATACCGATTATTTTATATGAGCTGATGAAACGAATAAATAAGTGAAAATAAAATATATTGCGAAAAATCAAATAATGTGCTCTACACAAAAATCGTTTATCTCTGGCAATTTACAACTCGGCTACAATATTCTTACTATTCATCCAGGCACAACATTGAAAACAAAAGCGATTTTACTGACAAAAATGTCTCAGAGGAGACAGAATTTAAGCACTACAAAGATTAGAAAATATTGAAGACTTGATTGTCAAAAGAGAAATGTAGATAATTTATTGATCCTTAAATTGAATTTAGCATGAATGTTTCAGTTCAGTGAGGACGTTCAACGCTGTATTAACAATTGTAACACAGCTTATATAGTTAAAGCCGTGCATCAAATTGACTTAACGCACGGCTAGCTAAATTAGCTGTATTACAAGTCAGTTGTAGCACAGCCGGGCTTGCGTCAAGTGATTTGTACGCACGGCGTTTAACTCGTTCAAACTCGTGCTGACGCACTCGTCTGAACTCGTCACAACCATGCGCACAAATCACTTAACGCACGATAGCTGTGCTACTACTATTACTTACTTAAACGCGTAATCAAAGCGCTTGTCGTGTGAGTATTTCTCACTTTACCAAAACTTTGTTCGGAAAATTTAAGCATATTTTTATTCAAAATCCCAGTGATGTGGCCGCGATACTGTTTTTTTAAATATTTTTGCTATAAAAAATTATATAACTCAAAAAATTGTGGCCAAAGATACCATCCTGATCACCGTTTTAGACACAGCGCGGCTCCTGAATAGCTAAGCAATTGATTTTTATGCAATTTCCGCATTTTGAATCGGTCTAGAAAAGCTTGGATACATTTTACTTTCATCCATATAGATATTAAATTATTAGGTTGCTATAATTACTATAATTGTGTGTCGAACACTAGGTCGCGGCGATTAACACTTTGGGTAATAACTAAATCGAAAATAGTTATAAATATTCTGAGCGGAGGAAGTTATATTGAAATACGATATTGAACAGACCACTGTGACAATACGAACCACTGGAATAAGTAGTATATATAACTTTCGTTGAACTTCTGTTGTACTTTGATGCCGTATTTTATAAATAAATGACAGTAATAAATAATGACTATAATTGCAACTGTTTTTACGAAGAAAAACGGTTCGCAGCCTTCTGTTTCGAAACATATAAACTTGCTGTTATCATCTATATATTGTAGATTAGCAACAGTTGGTATCGTTACGTGATTTTAATTGTAGCGCTAATCCTGAACATTGATACAAATTTAGTGCAATAAAGAAGGGGTGCCACAAATATTGTAGCAATAAACCTTATTACTGCTACAAATTCTGTAAGCATAAACATGACAATACATGTTACAATGTGCAGTTAGTCAACATATTTATCTGTGAACATTGCATAAACTGAGATTGGGTCCACCGATATAGCTGACTTGTTTTTGGTACAAATATGCTTGGGCGCACCAAACAACAGTAACTTCCTTTAATATTATTATTAATCAAGAAACTACAAGCTAAAACAAACTATTTTATGCTCACATCGGGTATATAAATTTTACTCTTACAATCTAAAGCAGTGTAAAACTTGTCCGATTGAACTTATGCGTGAGTAAACTTAAGGTGACCCCGCCAAACATCCTATTTTGTCATCACCGATGTCGAATCGCAAACCATTGCTACGAAAAACAGGCTTAATTTCATTCGGTTTTTCGATAGCCGGAAATCGGCAAAATCAAATTCAAGTGCCAGCAATTAGACTTTGGGTTCGAACACAATTTCGGCGCTTTCAGGTTGCAGAAATTCCGTTCCCTAATGCATTATCATTTAAATTTGGATTATACAGTGTTCTCGAACAAATTTAATGCAAAAGTGGCAAATTTTATCTAAAAATACAAAATAGGATGGTTGGCGGGGTCACCTTAAGTTTACTCGCGCATTAAATTCCCACAACAGCTGTACATTCGTAAAGGTTGTATCGAATGTATATTGCTATCAACGCAATAAATATTTTGACGACAGTAATATGGATGTGAAAACTACCGCTGATTAGTGTTAATTATGGTACTACCATTTCGGCTTAGTCTGGAGATATATGAAGTTATTCATGGAGATTTCCACATTTCACTTTAGTCATACAGGTGAGGTGAAATCCCAACTACGGTTAAAATTAGCCTATGGTTTAAATTTGAGTTCGATAACCAAAAAAGGCAAAACCAAAAACTGAATCTTACACAGCAAAAACTTTGAGCCAAGTTTAGCTTATTATGAGCCACCTGGGGCCTCGCTCGATCTAAGTCAGACCTCAGGTGGCTCACAATGAACCTAATTTGACTTATTGTAACAATATTTGGCTGAATGATTTTAAGACTGTAGCTATGCAACAAAATCAGCCACAAAATCATACTTCAGAAACGAATGTTGAAAAATCGGCGTCACACATTCAGCTCGGCATAGCTTAGTAGGACACTATCATACCAGCTTTAGGGGCCGGCGTTATATTTTAAAAAAATGGAACATGTCAGAGCGAAGGGTTCGAGACGGCAGTCCACCAACAAAGGCTAAGGCTTAGTATATGGATCATACAGGGGCCTTAGCTTATACTAGGGCTAAAGCTTAGGCTTAGTATATCGAGAACGGCATAGCATTTATTTAACTTCCGCCCCTAAAGGTTACATTGTCTAATTATCATTCTTCTCTATAAAGCTGATGTTTTTCATGGTGCAATTTTGCGAATTAAGCGCAAGGATAGTTGGTAAATTAGGTAGCATAAATGTAATACAATTTCCCAGTTTTACTTGGATTTATTAAGACAAATGCTCACTTTTCATATGAACGCCTGACCAATTTCGCTGTCATCGTATGTGACTGCATACGCAATGTGCAGTGTTGGCCAAGGGTCGGTTTTGAATTCAATCAGCAGGTCGACTGTCAACGGCTGGTCGACCGCCAACACAATACCAGCCGCTAACAGCCGGCCGGCAGCAAAACGGTTAGCCGACGACTTAACAGTATGCCAACAATCGGCCGACAGCCAATAATGTTCTCTTATATATATTTATATATATTTGTAAGCAACAGCTTCAACAATGCCTTGAAAAAGACTTCGCTTGCAAATTAATCTTTTTCCGCAGCGTGCAATATAACGATAAAAGTATCCAATTCTACACCTAAACAGACTGTAGCGAAACTGTATTAGATATAGGCTGTAGCGTTTGGGAAGGGCAACTATAGCGTTTGTAGGTGAACTGATAAATTGTAGATGCACAGACAAACTTGTAGGAATACACATTGTTAAATTTTACCAAGTCTACTCGTTTGTATGTCCGTCCGTCCGGCTAGTTTTTTTTCTAACTAGTTCAGGAATGCATAAAAATATTTCGACGCGGTTATTTGGTTATGATAGCTTACTGTCTAGCCCATCACTCCGTATTTGATCTATTGTCTGGCCCCTCACTCCGAATAGGATCTATCTATGCAGTCTTATGCAGTCTGGTGGACCCTGTTTAAAAAAGGTACCCTCAATTTTTGAGACCGCAGGAACTTCGGTTTTTAGTTATATTTGAAATCGTAGACCTTGTATCAAAACTGTAGAAATGTCTCATGTTCGCCTTGATAAGATCTACTACTTTGTCGACCAACATATTTTGTCAGAATAATTCCACAAAATGTGTTCCTAAAGGAGACCCATTTTATGTTTCTATTTATAATCATCCTATACCTGCATCCTATACCTAGATGTCGCATGGTTTTCCGCGCTCATCAAATGAAATGCCGAGACGGACAGCTGCGATAGCGGTCTATAGTTGCATAAAAGTAAGCGGTCAAATGCGCAATTGGAAGCCCGTTTTCAAGCGAAGGACGCCAGTAAATTGCGACCTGATTTGTAAAATAGTGTTCGCTTGAAATACCAGACGATGCCCTATTTAAAATTGTAACCGCGTGCATAAGGGAAAGTTCCTGATTTGCGCGGGCCATCAGTTTTAAGATCGTGAACTAACTTGACAAAAGGAAAAACTATGTGTATGCAATAATAAGCATTTTATGTGAGCATCTGAGGAACAAGATAATAAAGGCAAACAACTAAATTTTACGATAAAACTTATTTATGATAAGGCAGAACCTTATATAAAGCAACAACGGTGTAAGTAAGCTTTTAGTCGAGTAGATTCCATTAAATCGCTGTCACACTAGTTTGCGTCAAGGTTATAATGTCAGACTTACTCAATGAAAAATCTTACAAATTTTACGGGTAATGCCCGACACAATAACACAGTAGTTGTTATTGACTTATTATAATAACTGCTTTATAGGTTCGCCTTTTTACAAGAAGCTTTGTTTTGCTGTTGGCTTGGTTTATGTTTATTGATAGTTGAATTACATAGATTAGACAATAAAAATATAGCAACTGATATTGTTGACAGAAGAGTATGTCAATAGGAAGTATATAATCTCTATCAAGAAGAATAAATAGGGAACCTTAGCAGTAACTTAATAACCGGAAAATGAAACATTAAAATCAGGACGAATTGATGTTATTAAAATCATTCTTCTAGTGAGCGCATCACAACAGAACTATAGTATGAAATTTCATAAGGTTAAGTTAAACCAGACACATAATTAGTAAATGTAATTATCCGAACAAATCTGCTGAATTCACATTCGGTGACTAATTAGCACCTTTCTCGAAGTTTGTGCATGATGACTATGGAAATACTGCGTAAGATTCTAATTTTGATCTCTTTAAATTAATCCGTACCACGTAATTACATTTTGCATTGCGTGAAGTTCGACAATTGTGCAACACCACAGGTATACTTTAGAATAGGCTTCCGTTTGTACAGTGCAAATTTGCTTGTGTTCAAATTAGACTCAGCGCTCTGAGTTTAATTACTTTTAGTTCAAACTGTCTCAGGGTGAATTAAACAGGTTATTCCGGGTCCTCAGTTAAACATTCCAACTCGGACGTTAGTTAGAATTTTGTGAGTTAGGTGCAAATCTAACTCAGGATCTACAGGTTAGGTAAAACTGATGCATGCTGAGTTAGCTTTCAAACACAGACTTCCGGAGTAAAATTTTTCTATTTCATTCTGAGCTAAATTAACTCCCTCCGAGTTAGATTTGTAACTCAAGCCTGAGTTACGTCGTAACTCAGCACTCTGAGTTGGTGGTCCTCGTTCTGAAACGGTTCAATCCGGTTTCAGATAGTCTGAAACGACACAACTCAGGCTGAGTTACAATCAACTCATGCAAATTTGCAGTGTAGTGTTGCATAAATCCACTCCGACGTAGCTATGCAATAGTCCTACATACAGTGCGCTTCACGACATAGCATACGATGAATAGTAATAAGTACGAGACAAAGCCATGTTCAAGGCTCGGCTCATGTTGATAAATCCACTCCGACGTAGCTATGCAATAGTCCTACATACAGTGCGCTTCACGACATAGCATACAATGAATAGTAATAAGAACGAGACAAAGCCATGTTCACGGCTCGGCTCATGTTGATAAATCCACTCCGACGTAGCTATGCAATAGTCCTACATACAGTGCGCTTCACGACATAGCATACTTTGAATAGTAATAAGAGCGAGACAAAGCCATGTTCAAGGCTCGGCTAATGTTGATAAATCCACTCCGACGTAGCTATGCAATAGTCCTACATACAGTGCGCTTCACGACATAGCATACAATGAATAGTAATAAGAACGAGACAAAGCCATGTTCAAGGCTCGGCTCATGTTGATAAATCCACTCCGACGTAGCTATGCAATAGTCCTACATACAGTGCGCTTCACGACATAGCATACAATGAATAGTAATAAGAACGAAAACAAAGCCATGTTCAAGGCTCGGCTCATGTTGATAAATCCACTCCGACGTAGCTATGCAATAGTCCTACATACAGTGCGCTTCACGACATAGCATACAATGAATAGTAATAAGAACGAGACAAAGCCATGTTCAAGGCTCGGCTCATGTTGATAAATCCACTCCGACGTAGCTATGCTATAGTCCTACATACAGTGCGCTTCACGACATAGCATACAATGAATAGTAATAAGAACGAGACAAAGCCATGTTCAAGGCTCGGCTAATGTTGATAAATCCACTCCGACGTAGCTATGCAATAGTCCTACATACAGTGCGCTTCACGACATAGCATACAATGAATAGTAATAAGAACGAGACAAAGCCATGTTCAAGGCTCGGCTCATGTTGGTCATTTCTTCGCCTCAACCCTTATTGGAATCCAGAAAAATTTGTCTCCACCATGTTCAAGGCTCGGCTCATGTTGATCATTTCTTCGCCTCAACCCTTATTCGAATGCAGCAAAATTTGTCTCCAGCAGGATCAGCTGCGATCGAATAGTTCAAGCAAAATCAAATTATATATATGTAAACAACACATACTAGACAGCAAAATTTTCGCATACTTTGACTAGTACGCTTGGATCTTTTATTTGAACATACATGGGAAAATTTTGATTCTATTCTAATGACTTCGACGAGCCGGTTATGACAAATTATTTTGGTTTTTTTGCCCAATTGTACCCAAAAAAATTTCGCGATAAATATATGATCGATTTTCTCGATTAAGGAGTTTTTCCAATTTAAGTGAATTCCGAAGCATAAAGCTAAATATAAGACTTAGCCAAGCCTAAATGGCTAACCCATGAACCGACTGAGCTAATTTTGCTACCTTTCGACTTATCAATGCAGTTCAAATGACATATAAAATTACATTTTTATCGCGGAAAATTTTTTGGAAAATTTTGGTTGTCGAGGGCAATCAAAAAATCGAAAAAATTAATCACGCCGTATTATAGCCGAAATTTGAATTTTCAGACCCGCCTTTCGAGCTGAGTCAAATGGCATCAAATTTTTCGCAGTATATATCTTCAAAATTACAGAGGCTCATAGAGGCCAGTAGGGTTAGTAAAGAGGTACAGACACCCTCCCCGGGACCTCTGATCTTGAGCATGTATGTTCGAAATTGACCAACTTCAGGGTGGTAGGGATTCTAGTCTGGGATTCTGCTTTAGCAATGTAAAGAGCTATGTCAACTTATATCTTTGTTCGAGATTCCAGTGGCGTTACGTCCGATTTGATCTGAATGACTTTAAACTAGCATTGGGCAACAGCCGTGAAAGCCGTCGGCGGGCCATCATACGGCGGAGCCCTACGATTATCGCGGCCCGGCATTAGCAATGCCGTTAGATTGTGATTTTGCCGTTAACGGCGGCAAAAGCTGTTGGTCAGTGGTTAGTAGACCCACGTTCGCTCGTCAAGGTCTATACGTTAACTGCTGTACAGCAGGACACTTAAACCAGAACACGGTACCGTATTAATGTATAAATATAATCGCCAGTAAGCAAAATATGCAAGGATTTTGCACCGTCAAGTACTATCTTGTCACATTTACGTATATATGTATTTTTATTATTAAACTAATATGGGTCAATTTTAATGATATGCCTCAAAGTCGACCGTTGCCCATTAGTACAATAGTACATGAATAGACGAAAGATTCGGTACTTTAGAGGTTGCATTTTACGCCGTGCAAAAGCTTCATATGCAAATTGAGTAACCATTCGAACGAATACAGAAGAAGCATTTACGGATATTAAATTCGCATCCCAATGAGAGAAGCTTACTGGCAGTCGCAGTCTATTGCCCCTCACCCAGCCGTTGATCCGTCTTCCGGTTGTTGTCCAGGACTACTTAAGGCTACTTGAGCAAAAGAACACAGAAACGTTTGGAAATGTAACAAAACAATTTGTAGCCGGAAATGTCGCGTGGTTCCACTGCGCCCTCCCTACCATAAACCGCAAGATCTTCACCTGAGGAAGCACGCGCTCAGCTCAGGTAGCTGTGACACTCCGGATGTGTGACACAGGTTACTACTTAGCAAATATAATACATAAGATTTGATGATTACATCTAAGATTATTAATAAGTAAGACATTGTAGGTCTGTTCTTCAAGGCGTGGATGTATATAGACGTTATCCACGCACTTGAAACCTCTGAATAACTATATATACAGTCCAAGCGATGCTTCGTATCACAGCTTTGCCTCGTTGAGGACACTAACGAATCTGTAGCAATCGATAGGACCTTCAACATTTTGAAGTGAATGTATCTGCATATTTGGTGCACAAGATTTGGCTTGTGCGCCAGCATTCCACAAAGCTGGTGGTAGTTTGACTACTAATAGTGTGAGACTCGGTCGGATTATTCACATAATCACACTTAAAGCCTGGACGAGATCAAAAGCTGCGTTGTAAAATCATACTATCACGTTAGCAGGCTTTTCAGAATTCTTATTATTAATTGAGATACTTTAAGTACTTTGACTACTTAATTGTAGGATAATAAAATCAAAACTTCAGGTTTTCTTGGGCAATGAGATTAGAGGCGAATAATATATCTTAAATTTAAGATCACGCGTTGCTATAACATTTAAACACAATACACAACAATGTGTCTTAACGGGGATTACATTTGGATGATAAAGGATTACCACACAGTTCCGACTTCCTCTTCGTACAACCCAAGGTTTCGCGACAAATCAGGACCCATTTTACCGCGTGACGACGTCACTTTAAAACTCTAACTTTGTTTATACGCATTTCATATGAGGTCTGGAACATAAACATGTCATGTACTTATGCATTTGCGCCGAATCTGGCAATGTAACTTCGGACTAAATTCCATAATTGCTGTGAATTTGACCACTTCACTATATTTTGACAAAGGACTTTAGGTAGCTTAACCACAAGATTGTAATGCGAACATACTTTATACTTATATCATCAATAAATCAAATTTGGATTAACCATGAACCATTAACGACGGCCAGCAACAAATGACGCCAGAGCACGCTGTTCAGCGTTGTGTTAAATACGTTCGCAGGAACGTTGCTGTTCAATCGCTACGCGAAGTTCTTTAATGAGCGGAGAAACAGCTCCTACATAGTTGGCGGTACGCTTGCGCTGATTCACTCGTACAACCAGTGTTCGATCCGTGGCACCGGCTTTCGCTGGTCAAACATTGCACGATAAACAAGCTAATGTGGCCACGAATGGGTTAAAATACAATATATTAAACAATGTAACTGTGCACAAGGAGAAAAATTCAGGATATAACCTGAATATGTAGAATTTTACAAAAAAAATATGATGAAATACTTACAAAATAGAGCCAATACTCGAGGATGCTACGAAATTTTGTATTTTGGATGCATAAATGTGCTGAGGAGAATTTTGGACAAATAACCCTAACATAACATGATTACAATCAAACAGTCGAAGTAACAGGAAATTTTGGTACACGTAAATATGCCAGATTATCTGTGTGTTAAGATCAACGTAGCATTAAGATTTTAACTGAGATAGCGCTGAGGATTAGAAAACTTACCCAAACTTGGAAATAAAATGTTGTAACATGTTCATTTGTGTTAATTTTGAGCTGTTGAATGATTTGTTATATAATGTTGAATTTTTACATAACGGAATTTCGATATATGGCTAGCCGTGACACTCGGACGTCCTAGCTCGATTTGTGGACCTCCCCTGGCAGTCTTATGTCCACACGTGTTTGTTACGGTCTATATTCATGGACTAGACGAGAACAAATCGGTCGCATTTCCGGCGTTTCCTGGATTTTCGACAAAAATGTGACATGATGAATCTGCCGTGATAAAAATATAAAATGGGGATCCCATGCACGCACGCAGCTAAGAGCGTACTTAAATTTAAAAACAAAAAGGTACACCGGAGCGTCACCAGATAACGGCTGATGCAATATCAGGAGATATTGCGTGAGCTGCAGTATAACAGCAGCATACACGAGAGAATATAGAGCCAGTCTGAGCAAATTTTTGTAGAAAGCAGTTAATCAGGCAGCTTTACAAAATGTTCAGGTTAACCGACATGCGGTTGTTTTATTCTTTCTTTATTGCTAGTATTTTTGTTTTGGTCGAAGATAACTTTACCTATGCCCGGCCGTTTTCATGGTGCATTGCTGTCCGGTTTTATATGAGACCCAGACCCCTGTGACAGAGACTTGATAGAATATTAGAATAAGATCGTGCAGCCCTTACAGTAAGGACCTTACACGGGCAACTTGTAAATTCGTAGCTTGAAGAGGCATTTGCGGGTAGGGCCTGTGTGCCTAACCCTCACTGCTGGAAATAACTATTTGGGAGAAGTCTCCTTTATTTGAACATGTCCAGGAAGTACTGATAGTTACTATCGTTCGCTGAGACGCATCCACGCAGTGGTTTCGGAATTTTACGCTTACGGAGACAGCAGTTGAAGACGCAGGGTCGACCTCAAAACTCAGTGGCAGCTAAAATCTAGATCGCATCTTGGAAATAAACAAATTACTTGGCTGGCTCCACTAGATAAGACAGTGTGACCTGACCAGTTATCGGATTGCTCTGGCTCATTTAGGTATGTAGTTTATTGTTGTAATATGCCTGA